>JANTOP010005984.1:0-16787 GCA_027564815.1 Symmerus nobilis
TGTATCCATATTTTTATTTTTTTTTTTTGCAATGTTATATCCGTACCTTCCGACGTATAGATATGGAAATTGTAAAACATAAGAATTATGAAGAGAGCAACAGCAAAGTTTATTTTAATTCGTATTTATTCTCCCTCTTCTTTACTACTTTATATAACAATTTCATTCATAAATGGATGATTATGAATGAAATTGCAATCACCATCATCGTCATCATATCCATATTTTCTTCTATCTCCTAAATTCGACGTCGTACTTTCACGGCCGGTTAATGTTACTAAAATATTGATTAAGTCCCGCAAAGTTGGCCTTCTTAAAATTAAAATCTACTAAGGGAGATTCCGGTATCTCTGCATCGTTTATGATATCTAACGTGACTTCAATTGGGACGTGATAACTATCAATTTTTGATAGCGGGAAGTCACATTTTAGTACACTGACATCGTCAGGACAGTTGGACCAAGCATGATCCAGAATACGCCCTTGAAAATTAGCTACATGATTAATCTGGTTCAGACTAGTGAGCTAGTCTACGATCACTACGTTCATTCGCTCATTACGTTCTACGCAGGGATAAATAAGCTTATTTTTAACCCACCAAACAGACGTCAAATCGTCAAGTTCTAGTATTTTTATTTTTTTTACATTCGCGAAGTTAAATTCACTGTCAACGAAACCGATAATCTTGTAATACGTACGCACACACTAAATTTGTACCTAATCGTATATATTGTAATTTAGATAATTTATCTGATATTGCACCTGCCGGTTGGCTTCAAAAAATTAGAATACAAGAGGATGCGATATTTTTACAACAACAGAGAGAGCCAGGACGACCTGATAATTTAGCAGGTGTAGATAAAAAATTGACTGAAAAGGAAGAAAGGGCGAGACAAAGTGTAATTGTTTCCTTCATCATTGTCACAAAACGAGGAAGGAAAGATTTTATCACACCCAAACTAGTAGCAGCTTTAGATAGATGCCAGTTAAGTGAAAGAGACTCTGTTTATATTCTTTAGGTTACAGTAGAGGCACTTGGACACAATATTGATGAATTTCCAATCAATAAAACGAATCCGGACAGAGAAAAGAAAGAAACGTGGAGAAACTATAAAAACTAATTGTTGTAATGATATACCAGAAGTTGTGACTTTCGTTGAGATGGAAAATTGTTAGCTAGTTTGAACGTAAAAAGTTCTAAAGAAGAATGACTCCCTATCGTAATCACATTTGGAAATAAGAGACAACTTATTGCTTCACGAAAATTGGACAATTCTTCCGGCAGCAGCAGGCGGAAGCTGTATGGAATGTGGAAGATATAGTGCAGTTTCTCTTGATAAAACATCATCAAATACAGGTCGTTTAATAGCGCCTGTGTGCTCTTGTGGTCATCATGTATATGAATTAGTGTTAAGAAGTGTATTTGAAACCAGAATCTATCAAATATAGAGTAGCCCCGACATACCTCTTCTTAAAAAGTTTAGAGATTATTGACAAAGCAAAAAATCATGCCTGCTGGTGCAAAGCACCAAGCTTAGTGGATGGGAAAAGCAATTTATTCCCTGAAAATATTTTTACTGCATTCTGAATTCGAATTATGTGATAGAGACAAGAATTCTTTCTGAAGGTTCGACCCAAGAATTTTAGTTGATTTGTGAGGGGGACGCTGACACAGTCAAAATTGCATGTTCGAGTGGTGTTTGCGTCGAATCTCGACATCGCCATAATCACAGATTCCCTCATATTTATTGTCAGGTCGAGGCTTTTGGCTATTTGGGAGTGGTTTATTTTTCTTTCTAAGTTTGCCAAGGCTATTTTCTTGTTGGTTTCTGCAGAAATTATGAGGAAGTCGTCTGCATATTGAAAAAGAGCCGTTCTTCCAACCTGCAGAACATGGAAGCCGATAGTATAGAGGTTGAACGCTATCGGGCTCAGGACACTTCCCTGAGGGACTGCACCCCATACTTTAATCTCTTCCGCTCTCAACCTTAGATCTCTTTCTTTGAAAAACTCCAACATCCAGGCCATGGCCTCCACACTCCTGGTCGAGGCCTTTTATTCGCGATACAATTAATTAAATAGTATATTTGCAAGTTTGGAGAGGATTACTCTGTCGTAGGCTTTATCCAAGTCTAGGGAGAAAATTATCGTCTTGCAATTTATGTCATTGAAACATTTGATTGTTTGGAGAATGTCGTTGATGCACAGCGTGGTAGATTAGTTTTTTTGGTATGCAAAGGATCTCGTTGGGAGGATGCTTTCGGTGGTAATCCAGTGTCGATCCTTTTTTTTTGACTATTGCATTTATAGTCTTAACCATCACTGATATTAGGGGTATTGGTCTGAAATCGGGAATCTCAGTTGAGTCTTTGTTCTTTTTGAGGATAGGGACTACTTTCATGATCTTCCATCTGTCCGGGATGCTCTCTTAGAGCCAGCATGAATTAAGTGCTTTCAAGAGTTTCATGGCGTTGCTCTGCATGATCACCCTGAGCATTGTATACATGATTTTGTCGCTCCCAGCGGCAGACGGTTTGTTTTTTGTTTTTAGTACTGAGCATAGTTCCCCGTCGAGCAGGCTTACTCTATGTGCGTTGGTCGACAGAGGACATATCTGGTTTTCAGATGCGCTCGTGACGTGTTCGGCACTTAGCAATAGTTGGAGGTAGGTTTTGTCATTTTCGTTGTTCCACAAGCTATGCCGATGTGCTGTGTCATCGCTGTTGAGTCTCTTGGTCGTATTCCAAAAATCCTTGGAGCAGCCATCTCTGTTTAATTTGATGAGAAGGTTCTTCCATGACCCCCGGTGGGCTTCCTTGCATCTCCTGGCCAGGATGGCTCTCGACCTTTTGAAGGATGTTAGAAGTTGTGGGGTGGGGTTCTTGTTAAAGAGGCGCTCAGCGACTTTCTTTTTACGGAATAGTCGGGATAGGTTTTCGTTCCACCAGGACTTTGGTATAATTTTGATATTAGGGTGCCTTGTGGTGGCCTTTTCAGTCAGATTTTTAATGGCGTGCTCCAAGACATCGACATCGGACGAGAATGGGAAATTGGCCAGCTTGCTTTCAACTAGCCCTGATTTACAAAGGGTTTATGTTTTGCTTCCCTATCACATGGGATGGCTGTTCGAATTATTATCAGGATATGATGTGAGCCTCCGAGGATGTAATCAAGGGTTTGCCAAATGAGATCGCGAGGGTTTACGTTAGTCCAGGTTATATCGAGAACTAAGGGTTGAGTATCTTTATTTTCCAGATTTTGGAGGTATGTCGGCTTGCCATTGTTTAGTGCATGGAAGTGGGTTTTCATGGTTAGATCGACTAGTAGGTTGCCTTTGACATTTGGATTGTTGTCACCCCAAGCATGAGCCTTTGCGTTGAAGTCGCTACATATGATGATGTTCGGGAGGTTCTCTAGCCGAGCAAGAAAGTTTTCTGTTTCTGCCAGGAACTCCAATGTCGATAGGTTGGGTGGGAGGTATAAGGAGGGAGACAAAGACGAAGTTTCGCTACCAGTTCGTAGTTTGAACAATGACTACGTTTGCTTGAGAGCTAAAGGGAAGAGCCTTGTACTTGGCGCCTTTGCGGAGGGCAATGGCAGCTCCACCATAGCCATCGTTTCTAAAAGATTCTTGGAACGTGTAGCCAGGTAGCAAGCATCCATGAGGATAACGACTCCAGGTCTCGGTTAGGCACACAATCATATCATAACTTACGTTGAGAACTTCAGCTTGCAACATATTTTTATTAGTGGTATTGTGGAAACTGTTACAATTAAATTGTAGGACTCTTATCATTGAAAGAAGTGTCTGACTTGACGTCATAATATAATTTAGATCTTGCGCCGTCGTGAAGTTCCCAATTATGTTGTTTAGTTTGCCAAAGCAGGAGTTGAGGTTTTTTGCGCCCTTTTGGAATGCTGCGTTAATTTGTCTTTGTATATCATGTAGTAGACGTTCAATGTCAGTCGTCCTGGTCCACTGAGGACTACTTTACGATTTAGTCGGCAGATAAAATTTCATATCTGTCATTACTGAACTGTCATTCAATAAATGTCATTATTTGGAAGATATTTAGAGGGTATACGTAGATATTCTTGTAAAAAAAATTTAACTGCAGTTAAGGGACACCCTAATAAATGTATAAGAGGCACATCAACATATAAATGCAATCAAAACACCTAACCGCTGATTTACTTAGTACGTGATGTTGCAAGGTTGCAATGCATTTATTACGGGAAAGGAAATTTTGGGTAGAGAATATCATATCTTGATCGAAAACAAACCAAAACAATAAACAATAAATGCACCATAATGGTGCACAATAATTCAACAATAAAGAATAAAGAATTTTTGAATATAAATTTTGCTTGGCATATTTCATTTTGCGACTCTTCTCTTATATTTTTTCGTCGATCACCAGAGTCTCGCCATCCATCTCAATGTATCCGAAGAAACACCTTCTTTTCATATATTTTTTTTCTTCTTTTCTTTAATTTTCAATGAACCATAATCTCTACCTACTCATTTGGAGTGAATTTTGTGGAGAAAGAAAAGAAGTGTCTTGTAAGTAAATCTACCTACAATAATTGAGGAGATTCATTCAATTTATCATTATTAAAAAGATGAAGAAAAATTACCGAACAATTGTATAAAAATTTAAAGATTAATCGAGGGCTCCAAAGGCCACCTTCCTTTTATATCCAATCATTAAAAATATTAAATAAATTGGTTAAGAGAGGTAATTAAATTGGGGCACTGGTAATACTAATTTGTAAGGAACTGGGTTCCAATCCAAAGAGGGTATGATTTCCTGATGGGTAAATTTCATGAATGGGAGAAGAGGGGTTTTTTTTAACACTTTCAGCGCCATACTATTTTTACCCACTTGAAGTGTACCCGGTGGACATGTGGCGCTGAACGTGTTAATGACATTATTCGTTTAACAGACGAGTAACATAAAATATGCGGCGGATTCATAAAACAGAAAAATAGGTGACATAAATATTTATTGAAATAAAATAACTAACTTCGTTGGTTCTTGAAATTTCTTTAAAAATCTTTTTTTTTTTTTGTATCAATTTTATTTTATTTTTGGACGAAATCGATTCTCGAAAACGCTTCTTTGTTGGCTGACTGGGTATATGGATATATTCTCTGTTATAATCTTTATGTAATTTGATAATCATTTCGTCCCTTTTTTATCACCAAAAAAAAATTAAAATATTATTCCTCTCGATTCTCATCGTTTTACGAATTTAACTGAATTGGATAAAAAATGTATTATTTTATTTTGTCGGGGAAAAAAAATCTTCAAAACGAGGTGGCAAAAAGAAAAATGTAAAATTCGCAAAAAAATTTTTGGGTTTTATCATAAATATATTTTTATTTCTTAAAAGATCGAAATCTTGTGAGATTTGGCGCTGTTCGTTAAATATTTATCTTTTGCCATGCATTTTTTGAATATCGGAAAGTATAAATTATTTGGATTTATTTTTTAATTCTTTTAATACAAAGAAATTGCGGTAAAATTCTTTGAGATTATAAAGATACAGTGGAGGAAGTAGAAGGTCATAAAATTATTATTAAGTAACCCCCTCCTCACCACTTCGTATTCCCGACCGCATATTCGAAGTCAACAACCTTTATAAAAAGTTCGATCCTAAAAATAGACATTTTGATTAAATTTCAATATTTAATGATTGATTTAAATTTGAAACGGATTGATTATAAGAATATTGTCCTTAATATTGAGAATTTTTTTGAGCCCAACTGGTTTTTGAGAGAAAAAAATTTTTGAGAAACAAATGTGCGCTCACCTTGTAAGAAAAAAATGTTAGGTCACCCTGTAAGAAATAAAATTATGGGTCACCCTGTAAGAGGGAAAAAAATTATCGAGTAAACAATTTTTGGGTAACACTGTAAGAGAAAGACTTTTTTGGGTCACCCTGTAACTGAAAAAACTGTTGTATTCAGTATTTGGCGACTGCACACTGCACCTGCATTTCCTACCAATTTAACTGGTTTTGACGTCTGGATATATCTGACTTCAGTATTTATTTTCGGTATGGAAATATTTCGGACGTGCCCCCCATCCGGGAAGGGCACGTGTGTGATACCCACACATTCGTGACCAACTTAATGCAAAAAAGAATGGCAGATAAGGTGATAGCAGTGCCGAACGGAGCTGCTACTCTGCCACAAAGAGGGCTATTTTTGTCTCAGTTGAACTGCATCATGGCCCCTGGTGCGCGTATGCTTATACATACGTGTATCCACGGGGATGTGATAGTCCGACCAAAAACTATGTAAACAATTTTGATACTACGGGAACCGGGTGCCCCACAAGGGGCACGAGGACCCTGTTTCGGGTGCAACGTAGGGGCTATGTGTTTGCCTTCGGGATAAGCTACGGGGTATATCGTGCAAGCAGAGCGAATACCGTCCGTCGATTTATCGGCGGGCCACCTGATAAAGTCTAACGACTAGGTGCGGGTGCCGATAAAGAATAGTGCTAAAATCAGGTCTCATATTGCGAAACGACTGACAAGCTAAACGTCCAACCAACTTCCGTTACATCAATTTTTGGTTTACCATTCGGAAAGAAGTTTAATTTCAATAAAATATAATTTAATTATAACTAACGCATCATATAGCCAGTTTTGAAAGCCCCATTCGAGTTACTCTCCCTTGTTGCATTCGTAAATGATGCCAGTCAGTCAGTCAGCCAGTCAGTTTGGGTCCCCCTACAGCGAAGCGTAACAGAAAATTATCTGTGTTCAACAGCTTATCATAGAAACCATCATCTAAGAAAACTGACTTTCTTACAAATGGTTTTACCTTTTAGGTCTGAGGCAACAGAATTTATTCCAAATGCCGGCTTCAACCACAATAGATATTGATTTTAAATTACTGTCAATCTTAACCACAAAATGCCGACGTAATCTTCGCTCCACCTTATACGGTCCTTCATAAAAAGGAGTTAGACCTGTTCTAACCTTATCGACTCTGATTAACGAAGTATTATCCTGGAAGCTTGAGACTCTGTCTCTCCGTCTCTCTGTCTGTCTGGATCATAGTTTAATGCAATAGCCGCTGTTTCTGTTAGGCAATTTTAAACGAGATAAATAATCTGCTGCTACGTTCTTTTCTCCCTTGACGTATCAATGTCGCTTGTAAACTGACACACGTAATCAAGGTGGCGCGATTGCCTAGGACTCTTCTCTGATATCGCCTTAATGGCATTGGTTAGAGGTTTATGGTTTTACAGCGAGAAACATCGCTAGAAGCTCTCGATCAAAGGTGGAGTACCTAGATTCAACAGGCGATAACTTTTTTGAGAAAAATGACAATAGTTCCCAAGCACCATTGTTATATGTACTGTTGTAAAGTAGCGCCAACTGATATGTTCGAGGGCGTCAGTACTGATTAGTGCATCTTCGGAAGAATGGGTTAGCATAGTCACATGAACAAGAGCATTTTTAATTTTTTAAAACGAATCATCACATTCGCTTGGCCAAATAAAATTTGGATTGGGTTTCCTAGTTAATATGGCGTTAATAATTCAGCTAATTTGGGAATAAACCTATGGTAGTAACATGTCATTCCAACAAATTAAGTGACACCAAATTTACAATTGGAGGACTTAATATTTAAGCCGAACTATGTACAATATTTTTAAATCTAAATTTTACCGTTAATAAAATATTTCCATACGCTATCAGGAAAGCTCAACCCGAATCCAAGAGGGCCGCTACAGTTTTTGATAAATTAAGTTATATAACGAACATAATCTTCTGAGATCTAAAAAACAAATTTTGAAAACAACTCCTCCCACCACTATTTTTGATATTCTTGGAAGGATTTAACTGAACCCTTCACCATAAAGAGTCTTATATTGATAATAGGGATAGCAAGGGTTAACCTCAAATTCTTTGGAAATTTCCTTTTATCCAATCGAATTGTTAAAAATTTTTCAATATTTATTCAAAAATTTGCTCAGAATCTCTCGACCAAAAATCGAAATATCAGACAATGTGACTTTTGGGACTTGAAGGGTTAAATTATACCGAATTGTTTCTATGTAATTAACGAATAACGTGTTAACGAAATCTGTTGGAGAAAGTTAACCCTTGAATTTTGATGGGGATTTATATGGGACAGAATATAGGCAATTGTAACATTGTGGGGAAATACTTGTAACATCCCGGAGAAATTAAAATGATTAAGTTTCGAAATTATGAGAGTCAAATGCCTATGACTTCTTATAAATAAAGGGTCGTCGCCTGACTGGGAAACCCTAAAAAAAATTAAATGATAACAAACAGTTATTTTACTTCGTTTTTTATTATTCTCAACTCAGAAAATCTTTTATAAAATATTATGTAGAGCACGACTGCGGGCAATGCGAAACTCTAAACAACTCTTTTTGTAAACGTATTCGTCGATATTGACAAGTTTTCAATTAATATAATTGACAAGGAAATCTGTGTCGCTTTAGCGAATTGTATGAATGGAACGAGAAGTTTTAATGTCTTGCGTGTGAATTTTACTTTACTTAAAATTACTAGTGTGTGATGGTGATTCGCATTGCATCGTCGATTTACAAATTTTCTTACAAACTATAAAGTGTCATTACAAATGAATCACCTTAATAAGATATTTTATCCATTTTCCCGGATGCCGAGAAACCGGGCCGAATCCTACAAAATGGATTTATTAAAAGGATAATCTGGGTAATCAAATTATTAAAAAATTAAGTCGGTTATCTTACAATTTAAATTTTTTAAATTACCTCCAATATCGTTGAAATTCGTAATTACCAAAAATTCCCTGATATCCTGATTGATATCGAGGAAAAAAAGGGTAAAAAGAATAGGAGAATGTCATCAGGTAGTTAGAACGAGACACAATGTCGTTTATTATATTCTTTTATTTGTCACGTTTTGTCTGTTAAGGAATTTGTCGTCTTTTGTTAAGGGTCCATTGCAGTTTTTATTTATTTAATTTTTTTTTCTTGGTTGGACCATTCCATTGATGCGGCGGGTAGGTAAGGTATCACATTTAACGCCTAAATAATTTTATTTTTATTTTTTTTTTTGGGTGTTTCTTTCCTCAAAATATTTCTTTTCAAATTTTTTACTTTGTGCTAAGGAAATAACCGGAAATGTTTTTTTTCCATGCCCATTCTTTTTGACACGTTTAAGGTGCCAAAAGTATGTGTATCAGAGTACATATCACAAAATAGCAGAAGATTATTATTTATTTAAACAGTTTTTGGGTATTTGTTGTATGTGTTATTATTATTTTTTTATTTATTTATATTTTTGTTATTCGGAAAAGCTAAGAATTTATCGCATGCTGTTTCTTTTACCTCCGGTTCTGCATCTTCTACTTCTTCAATTTTTCACACCCATTGAATCGCCTCCGCCATCCACACATACCCGCAATTCCATTGAATAATATACACGAAACAGTAGATTTCGCCACAGGAATCCCTTGTGCGCCCGAAATGTTTTTTTTTTTAATTTCGTGAATGTATCAGAAGAACACCTTGTTTTTAAGACGGGGTGCCCACCAAATGGAAGATTGGTGTAAAATCTGTTTATAAGTTTAGAATGAAGTCACGCATGAGATTTTAGTTTCAAATAAATTAAGTAACAACAGTCTTCCTTTCTGTCTTAAGATTTAAATATATTTTTTTTCACCTTTTTTATTCGTTTAATGAAAAAATGTTAATCTTGCACGGCAAAAGGTACCGCTTTCTGTTGTTATTTTATTGTTAAGGCCCCTCGAGTCCGATTCTTTGGAAAAATAGATTAAGGAATTCATTCAAGAAATATATTTCTCTCAATCGAGAATATTTTTATTTATAGCTTTTCGAGAAAATATTTGGCTTAAAAGATATTTTAGTTTAATTTTTTTGTTGGCTTTGTGGTGGCGGGAGACTTCTCATTCATCGGTGTACGAGTACGGCTCAATATGTATTCAAATATAAGTTAAATCTTTAATTTAAAATATTTTTATTTAATAGAGGCTTTCCCATTCATAAAAAAAATGTAAGTCTCACCTAGTAATGGAGGTCAATTAAGGGACGTTTAAATAAAATATATTGAATTTAAATTCCTAACGTTTTTTTTTCTCAATCGTATTTTACATTTCCCTCTTACTTCTTACGAGAAAAAAAAAACATAAATCAAATTTAGTCTAATCCTTGTCTAAAATGTCTTACCCGATGGATCTTGATAATGAAAAAGACAGATTTTCGTTATTTAGGTTCGAATGGGTTAATAAATAAACGAATTTTAATGACATTTTGATTAGATCCCGAGATATGAAAAAGGCGTCGTTTGGGTTGCCCATTTTCTCTGTCAGATTAGTCGGCTGTATTCGATTTAATACATTTTTTTTATTATTTCCTGGAAATCCAAAATTATTTATGATAATTTAAGATAATTATTTTAAAATAGTGACACCGACGTTGAGGCTTTTCCTTAAAAAAAAATCTGATTGCTTGGGTTATTCCATAAGAATATAATTTCTGATAATCAATAAAAAAAAAACGTTTAATTTAAGAGTTAAAATAGATGTCAAAACGTATAAAACTTTAAGCTTTCTTTAAGCTTTAAAGTTTTCCCCGAGCTTTTCAAGGAAAATTTCATATTTGATTCAAATTTAATGAATCGATTCGGATAGAAAATAGATTTAAAAATGTAGTCTTCAGTTTTATTTAAAAGCTTTTAGTAAGCTTTTCTTTTACTTAGAAAACTTTCGAAAATTTTAAATGTTTTTATGCGACATTTTATGAATGGAAAATTGATTTACACACGTATAGAATTATTGAGCTTTTAAGTTGTCACTGAGCTTTTGAAAAAGAATTTCAAATGTAATTAATCGATAGGAAATATATTTCAAAAATTCCATCTTCAATTTTAATTAAAAGCTTCCAGTAAGCTTTTCTATTGTTTAGGAAGCTTTCGTTAGAGAAAATTCTATATGTTATTAAAGTGAAATTAGTTGGATGGCAAATAGATTTCAAGACGTATAGAATTGTATTTAGAACAGTGATTACCAACGAAGCTTTCTTGAGTGCGAAACATATACAATTACATATATGCTGCTTTAAACAGGGCCGCCGAGAGGGGGGTGGGAAAGGGGGGAAACCCCCCGGGCCCGGGTTTCTGAAGGGGCCCGAAAATTTTCATATTTCTCTGCTTAAATATTAGAAAATTTTTCTGATTAAAAAAAGACTGAAATAAACTGTAAGTGCATGTACATTTTACAGCTTTGTATAATAGTCGACTTCTAATTTAATAAATTATTTAGAAGTCCAAAATTCTTAATGCTCCCCCTTAAGGCAAACTCGATACGATAATTCGAGAAAAAAAGAGGAATTATTCGAGAAATTATTTTTTTTTTTTCAGATTAGTCGTGGGTACCAGTTTAAAATACAGCCTCGTGCGGTATAGCACGTCAAGCGAGTACGACGCAACGAAACGTCTTATAAAAATTTGTGTAAATGAAAATGATACGCAAAAGAACTTTTTAATAGGCCTCACTGTTTCCGCACGAAAAATTCATGAAATCTCATAAAAAAATGCCACAAAAAATGGACCTCTCCCCTTAAGAAATCAGCATGTTATTTTTATCGGATTGTATTTTGCTAAATATATTTTTTTTTTTATGTTGTGTATAGGCCCGTAAGTGTTCAGTCCCGGGCCCGAATTTCCTCTCGACGGCCCTGGCTTTAAAAGCTCAGGCAATTTGGGTAAAATGGGTATAGAAAACCCGTGGTAAACAGGGATTTAGAATCAAAAGCTTTTATTAAGCTTTTAAGTTTTCCCTAAACTTTCAAAGGAAAATTTCAAATTTAATGAATACAGTAAAAAACAGATTAAAAATTATGTAGTTTTAAAGTTTAAAAAAAAACGTTTCTGTCAGCTTTTGTTGAAAAATTTAAAATTACTTATCTGTCAAAAACATATTGGTTTTTATAAATTTTTTATTTATTTATTTGTTTATTTATTTAGGAATTTTTAAACACGCTGATTTTGTTGCTGATTTGTAGACATTTTTAAAATTTGGTGGCTACAAACTAGCAACAAAATTTCGCTATGTTCCAAATTCAAGATTTTCATCGAATTCCCTTTTATCTTAAAATATGGGAAATTTAGTACTTACATTTTTAGGAATTACTAAAAAACTACTGACTTTCTGAACCTGAACGCTTATCATCGTAATTGTATAGAACTTTTTTCTAGATAATTTAAATAAATAAGTCGTAAACTATCCATGTTCTGTCCGATATCTGACGACTGTTAGTATGACATTCAGAATAGATTTAATGCTATTTAGCTAAATCTATTTTTACCTCTTCCAATCCGAAATATTATAAGTGGATGGTGGTCGTGGGACATCCTAGACATCCTAAAACGAGAGGACGCCTCATATAGATCTCAGATTTTGAAAAAAATTACTCGAAATTTTGTTTGGTATAGGGGGAATCTGATTACAAGGAACTGATTCTGTAAGGTTAAGGGATGAATTTCGGTAAATTAATATTTCGTGGGAAATTAAGGGTTTTGGGAATATCGGGAGGTAACCAGGGAAATGTACATTTTCTATAGAAATCGAAATAATTTCAATGAAATTCAAATGTTTTTGACATTTCAAAAGTGTTTTATTAAAAGAGTGAAACTCTTTATCTGAAAAAATTAAAATCATTAGGGGTTGGTTTAGAAATTCTTTTTTTAAAATCCCGGTCAAAATCGCAATGTAATAATTCAATGAATTCCATTTCTTTACTAAAAGATTTAGGAAACATTTTTTGACAAGGAATTTCAATCAAAAACGCTTCTTTAATTAAAATAGGAGCGGGATTAGCTGTCCATGGGCCGGAGCCATTCTGTGGAATATCAAAGTTCACGGGAAGCAGAATAATATCAGAATGGACCGGAAATAGGAAAAAATTGTGCTGGGAGGGTACCTAAATACATATATATAAATATAAAAAATAAATAAATTCCGACTGCCATGTGGCCTCCTTGTTAGTTTAAATAAATACATAAGAAACCGATTCACATAACACAATTTCGATATAGCACGGTACGAATTAACCGTGTTATACGAGGAACGCCTGTATATACCTACGTGACCCACCCTTACCGCTTAAATAGATTAAATATAATAACGGCAAATTTTATATTAATAAATGCTCCTTTCTAGAGATGCAAGATATTCGAGGTATTCGAGACATTATACTAGTTACTTTTAGGATCCGAAAGTAACGAGTATTCATTTCTAGAGTCTAGAAATACTCGTTACTTTCGCTACTCTCTTTTATTGGTTTCGCTGTCATATTTTCCCACTACCCATATTTTTGTTTTTAATTGATTTTATGTATTTTAAGTATTTTACTTTATGGATACGAAGCGAAGTATATAAACGATTCTATATTATTCTCTGTAGCTTCGCGTATTGCGTATACATCAGGCAAACATTTGTTTATTTTTTCTCTAAATTTGAGTTGTCGGTACCAAATAAAATGTACTAACACGATAATATCAAGGTCAGCAGATTTGAGTACTCTCTCTATCGATATAAAATACCGTGTATACATTAACATGTAGAATAAAGTAGGAATGGTGCACATAGGTACCGGTACCTAATACAATGTAACGGGTACTTATAGTTAAACGGATCCGAGTACTCGGATCCGACAAGTAACTAAACTTTGTATCTCTACTCCTTTCTATTTGGTATTATTATAAAATGAATAAATCTGAAAAACTAAATATTGCAGTAATTTTAAGGGGTTTTTCTAGCAACAATCTAAGTCTCTTTTACCCAATTTTTTCCCGTTAAATTGACTTCTACCACTACAATTTTCAAAGCGTTTTTTCTTCAATCTCTTTAAACAGTAGCGCTTGTTTTATTTTATCCTCAGGCGAATATAATTTTTTTTTCATTTTATTCATTTAAATATAAGAAGATTACGTAATTATATCTGAAATTAATAATCGAATAATGATTATAGTAATTTGAATAGATAATTTGGGGTTGGTTGCCTTGTTATTCGGCTAATTTTTTCTGGTACAAATAACCATTTAGCATAATTTTTTTTTTGTAAAAAGATCACGAGATAATAATCATTTTTTTTCATTTTTTATTATTCCAATTAACTTCTCCTTTTATTCATGAATTTTTTTCTAAATATAAATCTATCGTTCGGATAATGTGTATCAGCTTTTTATCCGCCGGTTTGGATTAATTTAATTCAGAAAACGTTTCTTTTATTTTGAGATGATGATGGAATCAGAAGACTTTGTGTCTGTATGCGGAGGGGGGGGGGGGGGGGGCGGGAGTGTAATTTTAATCATTTTCATTGATGAGAATTAAAAATTACAGAAAATAAAATATTTAATTATTTGTTGGAATTGTTTTCAAACAATGAAATTAGTTTAGATTAATTCTTTTTTTCAGTTGATGGATTAAAAAAAAATTGAGATGAAATCATAGAGATTAAATTAAATTTGATTTATTTTTATTTCTCATTTTTTATCTGATTTCAGTTTTTTTTTCTTTCTGGGGATTTAAAAAATTATACTAATTTTTTTGTATAATCAAATTGATATGTTAATTATTTTTTTTTCTCTCTTTACGGACTGAATTATTATTCTAATCGGGAACTCTGCTGTTGCCTGTGTGTCTAGAATAGAATAATTTTGATGATCGTACAAATATGGTAATAATCTTAAGCTTTAAAATCGAATTAAATATTTAAAAAAAAAATATTAAACTCATTAGTCATACTACAAATCCGATTCCAAATATTTTATATTGAAGCCTATTTTTTCTAATTTCAAGAAATATTTTCTGTATTTGAGAAAAATCTTCTAGGTTTCATAAAAAAAAATCTATCATCTACAGGATAAATATAAATCAATCATTTCCCAATTCAGTAAACTCATTCAGTAGGACTTCTAAGGAATACTCATTGAGGGAAGTTTGCATACCGTCGAGATATTGATTAATGTCGTCGTGAATAATGTTGAGCTTTAAGTTTTTTAATAGATTTGGGAGGAAATTTTTAAAATCATTTCTAAGTTCATTAATCCGTTGAAAAGTAGATTCCAAGTATATATAATACGATATTTTAATTAAAAGCTTTTGACAAGCTTTGGGGAATTGATCAGGTTTCTTTTACAAAAATTGAAATTTCGATGGAGCACAATTATTTAAATGAATGCGTACAAAACTACAACCGAAACTTAAAGCACACTTTGAGCTTTAAAGACATTCAAAAGCTTTTGAAGGAAAATATTAGTTTTGATTTAAATCTCAGTAGTCCGATTAAACGTAAATTCCAAATAAATCAACTTAAGCTAATTAAAAGCTAACAGTGTACTTTGGGAACTCTTATAAAAGCTTTTCGGTGACAATTTCAACTTTCCTTGCAGTTAATTTATTTGACTGGAAAATTGGTTTCAATACGTATAAAACAATTCCCGAAAGTTAAAGCTGTTTCTGAGCTTTTCCGATGATAGAAAGCTTTTTAGGGAAAAGTTCAGATTTGGTTAAAATTCATTAATCGGGAAAAAAGTAGATTCCAAGCAAAAAAAATATAATTTGTATTGAAAGCTCTTAGTAAGCTTTGACAATTCTAATAAAGCTTTTTTGGGAAAGTATGAAATTTCGTTATAGTAAAATTATTTCGCAGAAAAATAGGTTTCAAAACGTATAAAATTAAATTTCACACTTTAAGCTTTTCCGATTTTTAAAAGCTTTTGGTGGAAAATTCTAAATTTTATTAAAATTTCATTAATCGGATGAAAAGTTGATTCCCAATACACAATATAAAATTTGTATCGAAAGCTCTCAGTAAACTTGCAAACCTTGGTGATTTTAATTGAGCTTTTCTGAGAAAATTTGAAATTTTATGCTAAGAAAATTATTTGACTGGAAATAAATTTCAATGCGTATATAATTATAACTGAAAAATAGAGCTTCCTTTGAGCTTTCAAAAACATCAAAAGCATTTAAAAATGTCAGATTTTATTTAAATTTAATTATTGGGGAAAAAAATTGATCTCAAAATTAATAAAGTAAAGTTTTAATTAAAAGCTTTCATCAAACTTTAGGGTCATTAATAAAGCTTTTATCAGGAAATTTTAAATTTCGTCACAGGAAAATCATTTTGTTGCCATTTTGTAGCCACCAAATTATGAAAATGTCTTTAAATCGGCAACAAAATTGTAGCACGTGCTACTAATATTCGTAGGGCAGCTGTTAATCTATGTTTCCGGACACGTTTGTTCATATGAATAGCAATTTCATCAATTAAATGACGAGTCAAGTAGAGCCTTTCGTCTCTTTAATAGTGCCAATCTCTGTTTATTCCTTCTTAGAATAATAATCCTTAGATTAGATTAAAAGGCGGGTGAGGCAGTAATTGCATGTCATCACTGCGGCCACATGTGGTATCCCGATATATATTAGTTAGGTCTAGTCAACTTTGTGCTGGCTATGAAGCGGAAAATTTGTCCTAGTGATAAGTTCACGATATCCGTCAGCTCAGTGTGGTATAGCTCGAAGTATCGCAATCGTTTTGAGTCCAATCCTACCCAACCCGCATGGAAAAATTTATATGTGAGAAATATATGCCAATGCCAATACGTATATATATTTTTTTTGCGTTGAATTATATGTCCACATATATGTCCACACATATATGTGTAAATATATGTTTACATATAAACCTGCATGTATGTTTACATATATTCATATATCT
>JANTOP010005995.1:0-16785 GCA_027564815.1 Symmerus nobilis
TATAGAATGATGACATCCTTCAAAAATAGTGTTACCGTAAATAGGGAGAATAATACGATGAAGTGATTTAACTTAACTAAGATTTAACTAGATTAGCATTTAGATTTACTATTCATATTCATTCTTTAGGAAAAATACGGATATTTTAAGAATCATTTATAGCTAAAATAAATATTAAATAAAAATTTTTTCAATTTTCAGGCCCTGAATTATTTTTAAATACATTTGTATAAATGTAAATTAGTTTCCTAATTTCTGACATATATTTGTAGTAGAGGTACACAAATATACATTGGCATGAATGAATATATGAATATATTTATGTGCATGAATTTATATTATTCACCTCCTTAATAATATCCTTTCAAATTTTTTAATATAATTGTTGTAAAAATTTTGTAACTTTATGAATATCGAAATATTTCATGAAGTTTAATGTAAAGAAAGTTCTAAGTGTAGCTTAAAGATATACAATCTTTTGAGTACAAGTATTTTGTATAAGTATTTCATTGTAGCTTTCTTTAAGGACATAAAAATTGTTTATTGAATTAAATACTACAAATAAGTGCAGAAATAATTAGTCGATTAGGTGTCCATAATGATATGGCGTTCTAATTCCACACTTATATTAGTTATCGCAAATTCTCTTACTTCTCTTTTCGATAATAAAATGGCCATATTTAACATTATCTTTTATATGCCAATTAAGATCCCAAGTGTGTAAAGAATTAATAAATATAAATTACACTTTAAATGCATATTAATAAAATATGATTGCAATCTTTATGTACATAAGTGTTAATAGTTTAAATTGCATGTTGCTATAAATGGATAGTGTATGACGTGTTCTCTTCCCAATATGCATTCTAACCGAACCATACTACTTCATTTTTTTCAATTTAACTCTAGTTACGGGTAAATCAATATTTTGATAAAATCTTGATATTATTGAGGTTTAATTGAATTATCGATAAGATTAATTTTTTTCTTAAAGATATGAATTACGAGTAAGTCAGTTTGGTCCAAGTTGGTCCTATACATTAGTTGAAGTATGAGTATATCTGTTCTCAATTATAATGTAAAGTTAAATCACATAGTAAAAAATGATATGATTTATTTGTGCATGTTTACATTCTTGCATAAAAAACATATAAATCACAAAGCATATGATTACTGGAAAAATGGTTAAACATTGTTCCATTTTCGTAATAAGGGACTGAAATGCAATAATAACACGCAAATAAAATCAAGTCAGGTAGGGTTTCCTTTAGTTAATAATTATACTACAGGGTAATAAGGTAATTTGAACTGCATCGTTACGCTAAATTGATAGATCAATTGCATTTTATTACCAAAGTTGTAAAAATTTTAATTTAAAATAGTTCACGCTTTAACTATATATATATGACTAACATAAATTTTTGATTTGGCGAACATTATTGGTAGAAATAACAGATATTTTTGAAGAAGAAAATAATACAATTAGAATTATTCCCCCCTAGCATATTTATACAATTTATTAAAATTCTTTGCATATTTTTCTAATATCAATTCATTATCAATATTGAGCTTTTTTCTTATTTTAGGGGTATTTTTATACAATATTTATATATATATATGTTCAAATAGAAACACCTACGTTGATTACGTATTCTGATATGCAAATATTTTTCCGCTTTTGTGGCGGCTTATATTATATAGTATGGCTATTTTTTCACCATTCATATTCATAAACTTTGCCCACTTGTAATGTGTTATGTATGCAATGAACATTTAATTAAATGTATACATGCAATCAAAAAACCTCTCTTGATTTCTTTAATCCGGCAAAGCTTACGCCACGATAATAACTAGTTATAATATTCGTATAATAATACACCAAATATATGTAGTTAGGTTGTTAGGTATTATAACTAAAATAAAAGTTAAGAGAAATGTAGTTTTTTTTATATAAAAAGGAATAAGTAAAAATAATAATATTATAATATACTCGTGTTTAAGGCATTCAAAACTATGAGACCGGTTTAATCCTTTACATTCATTATTATAAGGATTTTTTAATATGTTCGTTATGCTTTTCGGTGAAAGAAATTTGAGGGATAAAATTGTATAAAATACAATGTATGTAGATTAGATTTGTCGATTAGTTAGAATATTTTAATGAAACTTTTAACTTTATCATGTAATTATTGGAAAAGTTAAATTCTAGTTATTAGAGAGCCTGAATTATGCACAAATATAGTACATTTCCTATATATATTGGTCATGCGATTTCTATGTTTCGACACCTCTTTCACGTATTATTAGTATTTTACTACCGCTTAATATTCTGTATATATAATTAAAAAATTAAATTTACAACTAACAATTTTCATTTTAATAGTCGGTGGTCATTAAATAACTTTCAGTTACTAAAAGCTTTAATTGTTATAAATTTATATGGTGATGGTATTTTTCAAGGATATCTGCAGTACCTAAAACTATATGTATTTATGTAAGGAAGAAATATAGATCCGTTTGTCAATTTTGTGATATTTACCTAATAACTAAATAATAACTAATTACATTTATAGTACATCTCTCAAATTCATTTTCCAGTTATATACTTACTTTGTTATGAAATATTATTAGCAATATGTCTGTTCTAAATCAATATATTTCTTTTCCAGCAAGTTGCAACACCAACAGTTGTCAAAAAGATATTACGATTTAAACAAGAAAATCCGGGTATGTTTGCATGGGAAATCCGAGATCAACTACTGTCTCAACGTATATGTGATCCAAATACAATACCATCAGTTAGCTCTGTCAATCGTATACTACGAAACGGGGGCTTATGGACAGATGATATGAATAATGGTAAACACTTTGTATAGTAGACTGGAATTTGTAAAAGATAAGAAATTTGTTTTATTTGCAGATCAAAATAATCGTGGTATTACACCGGCATCTATATATCCACAACAGCATCAAAAACAGCAATACATTCAACCGTCGCCACTATACAGCAATCCAAAATTAGATGCGCCCAATAATCTCATTGGTTTTCAACATTACCGATATTCATCCAGTGTATCGGCGACTAGTGATTTAAAAGTAGTTCATCAACAGCCATCATCATCATTATCGTCGTCGGGTCGTATTAGTGGGACATTTTATCGTGCAACAACGCATCAAGGATCTCCAGTTTGCAGTAAGGAAATTGGAACATCAGCCATGTCACATATTAAGGAACAAACCTTATCAACCCATGAAAACGTCCAGTCTGGATCATACATCCATAAAAATTGGATATGGAATCCAAGCATATTGTATACAAATTCTCGTAATATTTACGATGGATTTTTACCGTATACTACAAATTTTACTGGATATTTTAGTAGTTCGTCAAACCACACAACCGATTTACATGGTATGAAAACAATTGATCTATCACAGCATAGCTCCGAAGCGAATAGTGATGATTCATCAATTGAAAATGAAACTGATTCAATTGATACCGGAACAAGGACGAAAATCGAATCAGCGGATAAGAAGACAAAAAACCCATATTCCATTGAGGAATTGCTAAAGAAACCAAATAAAAAATGTCGCATCGATTCAATAGAATATCAGAAAACACCATCCATTTTCCAACCGGCCATCATATTTCAGGAGAAACCAATAATTTTCGATAATGAGATTAAGTTGGATTCGAGTGAAAATGAGGATGAAATTAGCAAGAATGAAGATTTAAATATTGATGTTTGCGAGTGAATCGAATTTATCGTAATTAATTTATTAAAAGAATGATAAGAAATGCAAGATTCTAGTTGTACTCGTATACTACTGTAAACGTACTTTGTTGATTATTGTTTAATTTATATATATAAAGTTATTTTAAAATTTAAGTATTAAGTAAGCTATATTTTAGATAAGACATAGATAACCTGACAAACGATCCAAATGAAAAGTATCATGTAAATTTATTTATTAATAAGTAACTTTTATGTTTAGAAAATTTAATAAAACTCGGCTTTACTAGTCAAAATTATTAATTTGCGGTTTTAATTGCATTGCATTGCGTTTCAATTAGAATTCATAGGTTGATTTAGCTTATTTCGCTCCAATCTCAAATTGATTGTACAAATATTCGGGTAGACAACGTTCAGTTAATAGTTTATAAATAAATTAAGAACGCCGATGAACTATTAATTGGAAAATTCATATCAATAAGCGGTTGGAAGATAACTAGCGGACATAAGAATAAATATAGAAATCTTAAAACATGGATTCGAAAAATTTCCAGCTGAATATTTATGAAATCATTCTACAGAAATTAATGAAAGTTGGTGGAGATAATGAAATCTTCCCATAATTTCAGTATCACCAAAAATTAATACAGTTCCATTCATTAATTAATAAATTTCATAATTAAATATCTGGATAAACCCAAGGTATAGAGATAATAAATATGTATACGTACCTACAAGAAAGTTCGAAACTCTGATGTTACTATTTATTTTCGTTCTATTTTCTTATTCAAAATAATTAAAGACATTTACATAATTAACACTTTCCGGACTAACACAGTCCGTTCACGCGTTTTTGCATGTTATGGTAGAGGTAACTTTAGCTAAAAAAAACAGGTCCTTTCGATTGATATTAATTGTATATTGATCGTGGTCTTTATTTATACGTTAAAGACCACTCGATCACTCGGATCTTTTTATTTTAAATTATATAACAACGAAATTATTTTGAAACCTATAGCTCTACAAAAATTTATTTGGTAAAAAAAGATTGGCAGTCCCTGCCCAAATTTTTATTTTTATTTTTAAATTCAGATTCCTACGTTACATAACGACGGTGGAAATATTTTGAAAAGTTTAGTTTTTATATAATAATACATACATATATATGTGACATACAATTTCCGTAACTGAATTATTCTTTTTTTGATGTAAGGAAATCAGTTGCAAATTTTTTGATTTTAACTTCTAGATGTATGTGAAGAAACATATTGAACATGTCCTCAAAATTACACGGTGATCCATTTATTAGTGTAGGAGTTATTACAATTTTATTGAGGTACATTCACTTTTTCAGTCTTTTACGAAATCGGCCCGGACTGTAAAGTGTTAAGACGAAATGCATGCAAATCAAGGTAGAAAACTTATTAAACCCAATATGTAAGTACCTGACAGAATTTACGTATTATTCGTATATTACGAGAAATTTTTTTGTGGAAGTGACTCCTTTCCATTTTATTGGGATCTATTTTGAGGGTGTTTGATGGATGTTTCAGGGAAATAATTTCATCATTTTCGGAATTTTCAACATTTCTCTACGGATTCAATTAGAGTAATCGTCTATTTATCTATCCAATGATATCCAATGATAATTGGGTTCTCTTCTCACAATAATTTAAACTAAACTAATTATTAAAACGACAACAAAAATCGCGTTGCAGAAATCGGATGAATTTCACTGTAGATGCAAAGAAATATAAATAAAGAAGAAATGCAGGCGTTTAAACTGTACAACTCGATATGAAATTGAAAAATTTATCGATTCTGTGAATTCGCGCGCGATTTAATAAAAACTTAATTTACGCAAACGGATTAAATTAATTAATTAATTAATTTCACATTTATTTTATTTTTACAAAAATTTCAAGTTTATATGAAAAATTCCAAGAAATACCGAAATAAAATTGGCCATGTATCTGACGAAACTTCAACTTAACAGGTGTTGGTGCTCTTCAATATTGGTACCGAGGCTTGATCCTACCGAGCATAAGGAAAACGTCATTACTTCTTTTATTTCGAAACTCATATAAAAATAATTTTAAAAATATGTTTGCGACGGGTTGCTGACCGAGTAGGTTTAGACACACGACCTGTAAAAACCAAGAATCTCTTGAGAAGCAAATGAAAATCAATAATTTTCCTTGTTCATTATTTATCTTTAGTATACAACGAGGAATTAAATATGTGAAATACACCACCTATTGGGATCCGTGGGATGGAGTATATTCCTCGATTTTGGTCTCATTTTTTCAATTAGGTTACCAAGGCATGGTTACCCTCCTTCTCCCGGGAAACTCTTATAGAAACACAAATTTTCAAGTTTTCAAACGCTCGAAAGTCGAAGAAAGAGTAGGTTCATCGAAACCAAAATAGTATTTCCTGAAATATCCATCCTTGTGAACTTCGAGAAGAAGCTGTTCTGGAAGCAAACCAGGAGTCCAAACCAAATTTATCCAAACTAGATATTTAAAGACCTATCCAATCTATCTGACAAAATTTATTTGAACCAGATAACTCAAGAATTTTCCGAGATTTAGATCTCTAAGTCGACCCTTAGATATGAACCACCTCTTTTCATTTTAGGCTCGATATTCTAAACATCAAGGTATAGGGAGCAACTAACAGGAAAAATATTTATTGAGTTTGTGAGTTTTCCGGATTATTTGTTGAACTTTCAATTTTGATCTGAACAAATTTTTTTTACACAATCTAATAACATTTTGAATGGTTTTGAATGGAATGTTCACTCAACAATTTTTAACAATATTTCCTTTAATAATATTTTCAATAAAATGAAAATAATATATTAAATCAAAAGGCTACTCATATTATAAATATAGATCTTTTATTTTATATAAATCTTTCCCTATTAACATATTTTTATATACATTTAATTTAATACAAATATTTGAAGTGCCAATTAATTAATTAATTTCTATTATTTTATGTTTGTGTTAAAATGTTTGTTTAAAATTATTTTACGTTTTCTTGTTTGTATAGTACATGGCACAACAATTTTCAGTAATTTTAACTATTCAATAGAGAAACAATTCATTTCTCTTTTTTTTTATTTTATTGTTAACATATTTCCATCGAAATAATAATTATAATTGAACATTTTATTATACATTTCTTTTCTGCTATTAATTAATTTCTATCAATATTCGTTTAATTTAAAAATTGGGATGTAAAAATATATTTTATTTATTTTAGTTAATTGCTAAGGCACTCAGTTTTATTTAGTTTGATTATGTTTGATTAAAAATTAATTTTTTATAATTCATTATAAATTATAATTGGCAAAAATCGACAATTTCTTTTTGTTTGTTTACTCATTTTTTAATCTTACAATAAAATAGCTTATTAAATTTTTCTTATCATTATTTAAAAGAGATTTAGAATAATTTTTAAATTAGTACGATTAAATTGATGCAATTAATTAGACGAAACATTAAAAAAAACCAATTATAAATTATTTAATTTATTCGTTCAAATTATTTATAAAAACAAACTAAATTTAATATTGAAATTATTAAATATCAGTTTAGTTTAATTATTAAAAATTGCTTAAGTTATTTTATATCACAGATTCTTTTATATTCTCTTAATTCCCTTTCAGCTACCATAAAAACTTACATTTTAATTAAGATTTCGTTTTTCATTCTCTTTTTAACTTTAATTAAATTATATCCAAAATTCAATCTTTATAAAAATTACCAATAAGTACAAATCTATATTAAGAATAAATTTGATTTGTGTATCGTTTGCATGTATGGATTGGGGAATATTCTTTCCTATCCATACTCCATACTTAACCTATTTATATAATGATTGAATTCACAAAATTAGAGGCTTTTATTTGATTCGATTCAAAACTCTCGATAGTATTATACTAACAAGTTCATTGTATAGCACCCAATTATGAAAAAAAAAAGAAATTAAACAGTTGTTTCATTTCGATGTAATGGCTGTAATTCACGTTGGAGATCGTTATAGTATTCATGATCGGATGACTGTTCACCATCAGCACCTGGTATCCGTACCTTTTTTTCAATTACTGGGATACCAATTGTTTGGGTGGGTGCTGGTGCACTATTTGATATAGCCGGCGGTAACGATTTTGATGAAACCGTTGTTTCCATCAGATATTCCGGATTTTCAACACACGCTGGTATATTAATTAAGTCCATATATCCGGGTGCTACAACTGAATTTTGACATGTCGGCATCAGATAATCGTCTTCGTCTAACGGTAAATCCAACCGAATGTTACCGACGCCAACTTGACGACCTGTTGAATCAATTTCATCGCCACCATTACGTGTTTTTGAATCGGTACCATATTTTAATGTACTTGTACCCGATTCTGACTTATCGCCTGTACTTGGACCGGGCACAGCCGATCGTTCTCCTTTTTCTTGCAGATAATCATCGGCCTTCACAATCTTAACATTAGTACCATCATCTTTCACGGCAAGCGTTCGAATTAAGTCTTTCTCATCTTGACTGGTATATGAAGGTAGACGCATAAATTGATCGCCTGGTATAACCAAATATCGGCCGGGATCACGTGCATAAGCAGCAAAATCTCTGACTAATTGTTTAAATGTAGGTCGAGCTTCGACAACTAAATGCCAACAAGACAACAAAGAACAATAGACTTCTAACGAACAAATTTCTGGTTGTTCCAGCCGTAAGCCAACCTCTAGTTGATCGGGTAAATCTCGAGCTGGTATATTTTCATGAGGCCGCCTTCCGAATGTTAACAGTTCCCATATAGTAACTCCGAACGCCCAAACATCCGACTTACTTGTAAATACGCGATGTCGAATACATTCAAGAGCCAACCATTTAATAGGCATTTTACCTCCGGCTGCCTTATATTCATCACAATCCGTTGTCAGCAACTTTGCTAAACCGAAATCGGTTATTTTTACGCAGGACGGGGTTTGCAAAAGAACATTACGAGCGGCTAGATCCCGATGAACCAATCGCCGTTCCTCTAAATATAACATGCCGCGAGCTATTTGTGTTGACCAATTGAGTAACGCTTTTGATCCAGTTTTCTCCTTGTTATTCTTTACATAATCTAAGATACAACCTAAGGGCATAAGTTGTGTAATCAACATCATTTTTGACGTCATACAAACAGCCAGCAATTTCAACAAATTAGGATGTTCTATGGAAGCCATAATGTAAGCCTCGTCCAAGAAATCTTTTGTCGATTCTGCTCCCGATATATCCATAAGAATCTTAATAGCGACTGGTATTTTCACATTTTCATTATCCGGTACCCAAACGCCCTTAAAAACTCGACCGAATGCGCCCATACCAAGTAAACCCCCTTGCCGTAATTCATGTTCTTTCACAATTCTAAGTTTCATCAAATTGGGCCCTACATTCGATGGGCTTAACGGTTCAGAATCTTCACAACCAGCCAGCACCATGGACATTTTCATTTTGGCTTCCTCTTTTTTAGCTTTGGTAGTTTGTCTGCACATATATATGACGGCAGTAAGAACGCCCAAGACGACAACAAAGAAAGCAACCAATCCACCTAAAACAGCCTTTACATTAGCCGTGGAATCTAAACGTAACGATTGACCAGCCTCAGCACTACAGTAAGGCCCGATATTGTCTTGAGAGAATATTTTATATGAAAAATCCTTAGTACAATTTGCAGTACAGTTAAACATCGTCGAATTAGCTGATGGTTCACCATCAAAAATCTTATAATTACGGCAAGATAGGCAATTTCCGGGACCGGGTCCAATACATCCACGACATTCTGGATGACATGCGAAACATTCCCGATGTGCTTCGTCGGCATAGTAATCATTAGGACATTCATCTTCGCATTGTTCCTTCCGTTTGTAACCGGCACATTTCTGACATGTCTGTTCATGAAATCCAAAACCGGTGCAACGTAAACAGCGCGGATGGCAAGGCCGACATATTGGTTTCCCGGCTAATCCTTTCAGGAATCCCTGCTCCTGTGGACCAACCCATTCAAAGTAATAACCATCTAAAATCGAGAATTTTCATTAGGTATACAGGGAATAAGAAATTAAAAATCTATATTAACCTGGACATGATTCAGTTCTCCTTAAACACCGTTGAATTGAGCTACCATTAATTATCGCTCGCTCACATGTGATACAACCATTCTCACCAATATTACTGTTTGGACCTGTACAACCAACACACGTTTCATGACACATAGAACAAACTCCGCTATTATTGTATTTCGTATCGGGACATTGGGACACACAATATTTTCCATCTTTAACATTGACACATTCGACACAATTTTCCGGACCAGGACCGCTACATGAGTTTTTACATTCTGGATGACATGTGCCACACGTCTTCAGATCCATTTGATAGATGTTCGGTAGGCTAGTACACGAATTCAGACATGTACCATTGTATTTAAAATGTTTACATTCTAAACATTGCTCTGGACCTGGTCCCCAACAACCAGATAATGTGCATTCCTCGGAACAAATTTGATCATCCGCTTCTATAAACCAGGAAATAAAGCACATTTAAATTTGTTTCGAAATTAATCAGACGAATGAATACTTACTGCATAATGTTTGATTTTTGTTTGCAGACACTAAAGCTGCATGATCCACAGATTTTTTAATTATATTCCAATCGATTGTTTCGGCAAAACATAGTTCCCTATTTTCTAATATCGCAATAGCACCCGAATTAATTTTCCTTAATGACCGCAGGCCCAGTGATTTCAATGGAGTTTTGACGATGTACAATGAAGCAAAGTATGAATCCATTAATTGGCGACCTCCAATTACTTCTAGATTTCGAAAATACGATAGGTTGGTAAAATCTTCGTGGTATCCTTGGATATTAACGAATCCGGTGACTTCTTTCAATGTGGAAAATACTTCCAAACGATCTGGATGCATTTTTATAAAACGTTGTCCAAATGAAAAGTTGGCGTACACTTGTTGATAACCGGCAAAAGTTTGATCTAAGATATCGATGTTTCCCTCGATTATTGTACATCCCCGGAAACTATCAATATTTCCGGAGTGTATCGTACCAACGCCAGGACACGTTTTCGGACACGGCCCATTACATTGTACACATTCACCGTTTTTAGCCGTCTTATTTGGTGGACATGTCCGTACACAAGCTCCATTATCTTTCAGCAAATGTTCGGGACAATTTCGTACACACGTTGCCCCATACGCATATTTACCATCGGGATTCGGTTCCCATAAGTAATTTGTCGGATTATATTTTTGCATTGGTGGACATTCCTGCTTACAAACGCCATCATCGAAGAAATTCCGACATGCTAAACAGTCTTTTTGGGTGGGACCGGTACAGCCGCCCGCACAAAATAGATGACAACATTCACGCGGTTGCTGGCCAAAACAACGTCCCTGAGCACATTGTGGTGAACAATTTGTTTTACTAAATCGTTGGCAATTTTGTGGACCATCACCCCAACAACCAGCCACACAACTGGAATGGCAAGGTGGACAAATCCGTTCAGGCGATGAGAAGTTATAGTGATATTGAATTTTTTCTAGTGGATCTAATAAAACAATAGAACATAAGCAAGGAGTTTCGGGTTATATCCGTCTAACAATAATTACCTGATATGATCTCTTCCCAATTGATTGTTTTCACATGACATAAATTGTAATTGTTAAAAATGCCTACTGATCCGGTCAGGATGTCCCGAAGTGCAGGCAATTCAATTGTATGCATTTGGGAGTAGGTAACAAATAATGCAAATTGATCTTCGTATATATTTAATTTAAATAATGTTCGTCCACGGATGATTTGTAACCTGAAATTATTCATATAAATTTCCGTTAAAACGTTCGCCGCTTAAATTTTTTATATTTTAGTCTACAAATTAAATATTACGTTAAAAAAAACTTTTTACATTATTTGTAAGTGGAGAGTCAAAAAATATAGAAATCTTTTGGTCAAACCCATATTTTCTATTTTGAATTTAAAAAAATATATATATTTTCGTATTGAATATGAATCTAGACAATACAAATAAGATGTTTTCACGTCTAGATAGGTATATCTATCTAGCTAGATATTTAGATATTTTTCATTTAATTTTTTTTTCTCGAAATTATTTTTATTAATATGAAAGCCCAAGATTAAAAAAATGTTTGTTATAATCCAATGATAAACATTAAAAATCTAATCAATACGAAATATGCACCGATTAATTTCAAATTATAAATTTTAATTTACCTTGGCAATACAATATTTTGTATATCGACGTGACTAATCAAAACATAACCAGTAACTTCTCGTATGTGCTGTACAAAACTTAAATCAAGGTTTGCATCCTGTAGCCATGTCAGCTCTAAATTACCATCAACATATGTACAATTAGTAAATCTGTCCCGCAGATTTCTATAGTGATGATCTCTATTTGACGGTACGGACATTCGACCATTTGTTCCAATACAAACTGTAATTAAGAATAATAAAAAAATAATGATAATTTATAGAAAATTAAATAAAATGATTAATTAAAAACAATGTTGGATATAAACAGATGTATAAGGTACAATTGAGTTGTAATTTCATTTCTTTCTTATAGATTCGGGTTCTACTCTTCAAAATAATTTAAATATTCCTTTACAAACATAAAAATTACGGTTGAACCGACTAATTTCAAATAATTGTACTAAACA
This sequence comes from Symmerus nobilis, assembly GCA_027564815.1. NCBI lineage: Eukaryota > Metazoa > Arthropoda > Insecta > Diptera > Mycetophilidae > Symmerus > Symmerus nobilis. Next base: position 12,494 of record JANTOP010005995.1, read on the forward strand.
ATTTAGAACATTTTGAACTAAACAAATGTATTTTGAACATTTCAAATATATATCTCGTAAATTAGGGGGAGGAGAGAAAAAATAAAAATAAATGAATTAATATTATATTTAGATTAAGAATCCGAATTTATATCAAAATGCACTTTCTTTATAACCAACTCAATTCCCTTTATATTTTCATAAATTAGAGTTAATTGAAGACATTTCCAATTATAGGAATTTAAAATCATACAATTATATAACATATTAAATTTGCAGATTGATGTCAAAATAAAGTTAAAGTTAACTTAATTTATTTTCCGAAAATAACGATTATCTTCGAACTTATGAATTGTAACACAACGAAATGTATACGATGAAATATTCAAAACAAATATATTAAATCTTTTTCTGTACATTTGGTGGTGGCATAGCCCTTACTTTTTTTTAAATGTCTAGCAAGGTTATTTTCGTTTTATTTTCGTTGTTCATAACATATCTATTTATTTTATTTATCATTGAAAATGACGATATTTAATTTTATTTCAATGGTAAAATATTCAAAAAATAGAATAACTGTTGGTGAGCCCACATATGCGAATGAACAACAAAGTCTTCATAATTTTGGTAGGTTGATGATTTTTACTTAACTTTTAAGCAATTTTGGATGTGTTTGCTTTGTTTCGGAAATATTTTAAAAATTGAATATCATTGAAAAAAAGCGAGAAAGTTAATATCTTAATAATGTTATTTTATTGCTGTATGAGTATATATGATATATAATTATTAGATATTCATTTTTAATTAAAGCAACAGACAATTTTTTCTATCGTAATTTCTAATATCTAATTAACAAACCTATACTTGAGGACACATTTTATTAATTTAGATTTAGAAAATCATATCTAAATTTCCCGTGACAATTGTCATAGTGGCCCTAATAATATAGAGGGACTTGTGATTTAGCCATATTATCATATTCACAATATTGTCCGTATTTTCTTTATTTCTATATACTATATACGATATGCCATGATAAGACTATATATCATGGAGTTGCATAGGAATAATTCGTTAGTCAAATCGAAAATAATTCCTATTTTTGTATTTTATATTATATCAAGTAATTACATATATAACATAGTGACAGGAATTTGTAACATATTTACTAAAATATAGATACTCTATACTTATATCAGAGAGTTTCAGCGCATTGTTTGAGAAGCATAAGAGATTTATCGCTCGCATATTGCAAAAATGAGATATCTTGAAAAAAGTAAATATTGAGATAGAAAGGATTTAAGTTTTGTGTTTTCTCAAATTCAGTGCAAAATACAGTATTTGGCAAGGGTATTACATTTTATTTAAGAATTATTAATTATTATATTAAATTATTATAAATAAAGTTTATGTAATTTTTAACCTAATTCAAAGAAAATCTCAAAATCATAAAATTGTAAGATATCTCATTTTTGCAATATGTGAGCAATATGTAGCATTTTCTAATTTTTATTCAATATTACGGTCATATTAAGATTATTAAGATTATTAAGTTACCACTATTGTTATTTATTATTATTGATTAGTTATTTACCACTATTTCAAATCTCGAAATACTAAATCATCAACTAAGAAATACTAAATCATCAACTAATATCATCTACCATTTCTAATAATTTTATTAATACATATCTCGATTTTTATCCAATTTCAAAGTTTTATAATATTCATATTATACACGCAAATTCTGATTTCATTCCAACATTACCCCACTCTACGAAATTTGTACGATTATCAATAATATTTATCAAATTGTAGATTCTCCCCAATACGATCGTATTTATCGATTTGGTCTCTTAGGAATGATTTAATCATAATCAGTATATAACAAAATTATATACCGCATCCAGTTCGTAGGATAATTTTTGAAAGGGTATTTTCGTTAAACAATTAATTTCCTTATTAATTTTAAATAAAAATTAGAATGTTTAATAAAATAAATAAATAAATATTGAATAGTTGATAATTTTTTACGACGATTTAATCAATAGACTTAAACGACAAACTTCAGCTTCAACACAATAGGAAATTCTGAAAAATGATATTCCGTAGATAGATAAATTATATTAATCTATACTATTACTAAACTATTAAACTACTAATTAAATATCGAAGCAATTATTTTGTCTCATCTTAAACTGAAATTCAAGATAATTTAAGTGTAAGTAATTATTATTCAAGTGAGCACGCGTTCTTTTTTTAAATAACTTGTAATAGTTACATATTTGCGATTAATTCTATTGAATTTTTTTTATTGAATATTAAATAGGTACTAAATACAAATATAAATACAAATAAACTTATGTAAAACATGTTAAGCTTGAATAAGTCGTCTTTCTTAACAAAAAATGTATGCTAAAATTAATTGTATGTTTTTGAAAAGAAAAAACTATGGGTATATTACGACCGGTTCTTGGAGACCTTTTTACAATGAATATGTCGTCCGGGTCTTGAGATTTAACGGCTATACAGAAATATAAATTATGTATGAGAAGTTGGTGTTATTGTCAAGTAATCTTAGCCGTTATTTAATATTTTGAAATGAAACACTTCCCTGAGCTACTACCATATACTATAGGATTCGTTAGAATAGTATGTATTTGTGAAAACCTTCATGGAGAACAGCTATGAAATTCAAAATATTTCATACTCGTATTTAATAAATGGTAGGAGTGTTTAGTATTTAAACAAGCATACTCGTACAATCGCATGATGTACCAAAATAATTATATACATGAGAAAATCCGTCATAATCATGTTTTATCTTACCGAACCTTTATGTGTGGTCTTCATTAAAAATTAAAATGAAATATATATGAATGATTTACAAACATAATAATAAAAAATATTAATATAATATTTAAATACAAATTTGGACGCCAATTGATATTTCTATGCATACAACAATTCAATTGATATTAAATTTAATAAGAAAAAGAAAATAAAAATTCGTAATCTAGTCACGGGCACTATTTACATTCAATTAATTCCATCCTGCGAAGTAAAGTTATCAATTATTCAAATATTGTATTAAAATTATATTAATAATAAGAAAATTATATGACAATTAAGATATCTATTTGATCTTATAAACATAAACGAACAAGAATATTTGACTATTTATCTATAGATAGGTTAGATTAATTATAAGGTATGGGAGCATTATGCATAATACATTTACTAATTATCCATAAATTCCTTTCGATATTCGAATAGTTAGAAAAACTTACTTGCAGCTGCGCAAAGTTGTAAGCAAATTTAATAAATATATTTTTGTATTCAGTAATATTTATTTATAATTCACTAGAAAACTCGTTATTCCACATTACAGACGCAAACGAGTATATAAATGGAAACAAGTAATCAAGTTATGGTATTTTTTATAATTCAATTGTAATATAGATTTTAAGTAAAGTATGCAAAGGACTTTCTCCTCCGTTCAATATATAATTTCTTATATCTATAATAAATGAATGCTATATTCTCATAAGTTTGCTGTTTGTTATACTGTTCCTTTTATTATCCTGTTCTGCTATTAATTTCTCAATAGCTTGTATTCCTCAACTTTACAATTTTTGAACCATGTTTCCATGAAATGCAATCTCTAATTTATTTTATTTTATTGTCTTTTTTTTCAATCCAATTGCATAAATTATTACGTGACGATATTAATATCAAAATTAAATATGGATATGATCGCCTACGTTTACAGTTTTATCATAATTGGTTATAAAAATGCCAAAACCATCGCCTTATCTTATATTAAAAGGAAATATAAAAAAATAACGATTTTTGGAAACAATTTGTTATAAGTATAGATTCTCGTTTATTTTCTTAATTTTATTTTATTATTTAACAAACTTAAATGTTCACATTTTCTTAATTATGCGTGTATATTTGTACTTATAAATAAGATTCTATATACAAAATCGATTGAGGTTTACTTTATATCTAGCAGTATAACTAACGTGACCATTTTAATTTTTTCTCAAAACGGGACATTAAAAAAAATATAATTTCATATGGTATGTTTACAACATTTATTTAAGACAATAATAATTTCAATCAAATAATACCTAGGTAATTAATCAACAAGAAAGAAAAGCTAGCTGTAGTTTCTACAAGTTCCTCGTCAGTATCAAAGCTATCTTTCACCTTTTTTAATAAACTACGGACTGTATATGGTAGGAACTGAGTAGTCTGTTTTTGAGCCAAATTTTCTTTCAGTTGATTAATTTCATTTGCAGTTTCAA
>JANTOP010006006.1:0-33840 GCA_027564815.1 Symmerus nobilis
AAAAAAATATTTTTTTTAAATCATGCTTGTACTTGAAAATTAAAAATAATTTTTTGTTCAAAAAAAATTTTTTTTTGGGTTTTTGGTATACAAATCAATAGACCCCCTGCCTGTCTGTTTCGTAATGTTCGTAAAAATTCATTGGCGTTCATGTAATTTTTCAAAAAAAATGTCTGTAATTTCCTGAGAAATTTTAAATTTCAAAATTTCAATTAAGATTCATTTATGAGATGACCTAATAAAGCTAATAAAGTCAAAACCTTAAGGGTTTACTTAATAAGTTATATTTTAAAAATGAGGTCAAAAGTCGAGATAGTCAATTATTTCTAAAGATTTCTCGAGTTTTCGGACCATTCGGACCATTGAGAAGCTATTAATATTAATATTAATATTTATTTCTTGATGTCTATCATTTATAACATTTCGGTTATCTGTACAAAATTTCAGAAATGTAGCTTAAGAAATAATGGAGTTATGATGTAGAGGTTATTTTATATAAAATACCACCTCAACTCGATTCTTAATTTCACTTCTTGATTAATCTGAAAGGAAAGGTATAAAACCATGTATATGGATAGAATTTAAGAAGCTTCCAGGTTGTCTGTGATTAATTTGAAGCTTCTAGCTGCTGAATTAACATAGTTCTGAACGGTTTTTATGGCCGCGGTCATGTAGCCATTTCTCGTAAGATATCTCTGGAAATTAAGAAAAAATAATAATTCAAAATTTCAGTTGCGATCCGTTTAGAGGATGGCTTAATAGAGTTATTGCGTTAAATATGTTAAGCCGTTATCCTATTAGTCATATTTTTAAAAAATCGATCTTTAAAAATGAATTGCTGATTTCCATTATTTTCGGATCGTTCCGTAGAAATATGGAGTTTTCTTAAAAATTTCGGCCGGAAGTTAAAAATCTAATTACGCAGAATTGTTTCCAAATAAATAATGAACAAATCTCGGTTGAAACATTTTTTTAAAAAACCAACCAATGAATTTTAGTGGTTGTTTCCGTCGAACGAAATTTTGAAATTGTCTAAAATTTGGCATAGTAAAGCTAGGAAAAACAAGAACGAAAAAGTAAAGAAACAATTCATTTTCGTAAATTGATTTTGAGAATGTTCTCTACTTTTGAGAAGTCTATGAAAATAGAAATTGAAAAAAAATAATACAAAATTCTATTTTATACAGTTTTCCTAACAGTTTCCCATTTCTTAGTTTCGGGAAATTGTATTAAGAAATCGTAAAATCTGATTACCGAAAATTAAACGTGAGGATACAGGTTCTACCTTAAGGTCAGAGTGTCTGCTCCTAACTTATATTTTTAAAAATCGATTTTTAATAAAACCATTAAATACGATCGATTTTTGTTCAAAATTTCTTAAGTATTTTTAACAAAAAAAAATTTTTTTTTAAAAAACTACTAATTCAATGATCCTTAAATATTTAAATAATTAACAAAGAGATTTTTTAACAACATTAAATTTTTTTTTCAAAATTTTATTAAGAAAACTTTGTCCAATTCGGCTGAACTACTATTTCCTCGATAGGGGAGAAATCTGGGTGTTATGGGATATTTTTTTTAATAGGCAAACTTCTGCTCTTAACGAAAAAATAATAATCGAAAACGAGGAAAATTGGAGGAGATTTCTCTTAATGATTTTTTGATTTCAGGTATTTTTTAGCGACATTTTTTTATAATTTACGGAAAAAATTATCCAATTTAATTCCAGTTTAATTTCTTGGACATTTTTATGGTAAGTTTTCGTAGAAAATATTTTAAAGAAATTAAATTAAATATCATTTTTTATTTTAGGTGTGATGGGATATTTTTGGGCCCTTAAATCGAATCGATGGGACATATATTTAAATACAAAATTTCCCTTATAAGGAACGATTTCGTTTTTAAATAATCGAAAATAAAAATTTAATTTTTTTATCGAATTTTCAAATTTGTTTTTTTCTCAAATATTTCCAGAATTAAATTCTGCAGATGTAAATTATTTAAATGAGAATTTTCCCTTAAAAGAGACATATATTTTGCAGAAACGGTTTATTTCTGCAAGAGGATTTAAAAAAACATAATTTCCTGACGTTTCCTCTTCAAAATAAATTTATTTTTAGAGCGAATCGCCAAAGGAAATCGGTTCAAGAAAACTTTCTGCAGTAAATTAATTATTAAAGAAAATTCCAAAGGTAAATTCTCTAGAATATTTCCCCAATATCAGAATCTCACTGATTTCCCAGATTTCAAATAAAAACTATAATGATTCAGTAAACGATTTGAAGGGGCATCCAAACACTTTTATGAGGTGATAAATTTATACAAATTTATAGTTTCGACTAGAGAAAGGTTAAATTTCTCAACAAACTACATTACTACATGCTTCCCATCCTTTGCATAAAATTACCTTTAAAAAGAATCCATACACTCAAAAAAATCTACTCGATTTTTTATCGAAATTTCTTGCTATGTATATTCAACAATAATTAATTGTTGAATTTAACAATAAATTAATTAATATCAAAAAATTTTCTGAGTGTACTCAATTCACTCTTCCGTAAAACTTATTTTTCCTATAAATTTCTTACTTTCCGTTTTTTTTTTCAACATCATCGCCTGTATAAATAACAATAAAACATATCCTTTTTCTTAACCGACCGGTATATCAACCACATAAAAAAAGAAGCGATATTTTATCAAGGTGGATGGGAATACAATTTAAGGTCGGTCCACTGTAGAATTTATAAGTAAAGGTCTGTGTAAGTGTAGTATCCAACTAACAAATGATGAGTAAAAGTTAACGGGGAAAACTGAATTTAACTAAGTGGATTACAAACGATAAAAATTGTTGTTTCTTATTTTTATATGTTTCGTGTAATTCCACTCCTCTATTCCACGTCCGAGAAACTTAGGTTGATTTATATCCTTTCTTTTCCTTAAAACACTATACATAACTTGAGCTATAGTCTATTCATCTGGGACCAGTATATCTATATCTAAGTACTGTTAGAAGCGTGGTTAGGTCATTTCGTCAGTAATAAGTTCAATTATGGCTTCAAAAAAAGGATATGTGATTAACAGATAAATAATCGGTTGTAGGAAATTAGAAGTTAGGAGGTCAGATGAATCGACACAGCTAATTGTTAAATAGAATTGAACCTTTCAACTGTATTAAAGGGATGTACTGGATGTACATCCAGGAAAAGCTATGTTATATTCGGTATTATTAATTCCTTTGAAGTGATTCCCTCGTAACAAATTGTCGTAGCGTATCTAAGGATGTGTTGCTTAGCCACCATTGATAGACTACATAATAATTAATGAATGGGTAATGACATCCTCGAATGAATTTTAATGTCAATGGGCAAAAAATATATGAATTACACAGCAAACTATGATGGGAATTCGACCATAAAATCTCATTTACAATCTACGTGGATGAATTTCTACTTATGGTGTGGGGTTCAGTGATGAAATTCACCAAGTATTACGGGAAAATAAATTAATTGATAAAATAACAGTCCCCAAAAAATTCAAAATTCAAAAAGTCCAAATTTTATATCCAAAATATCCAGGAAAAAAATAGAAGATTTACAGATCTTCTGTTCTGAACTTGGTGGTTTTACCACGCATCCCTCTACCTATATATAAAATACTATTGTCGAAAATATCCTTTATATCCTTCTAAGGCATATCTACCGGAATTAAAATTTCCAGAAATGTTTTTTATGTTCTTTCAAAAAAAAAAACGATTTGTTGCTTAAATTTGTTTATATACACGCGTACCTCTGTTAGCGCTATAACGCCTCCTAACAGGAAAGCGGTTATAATTTCTCGAAAAATGTAAACTTTGGAAATTTTAAAACGAATTCAAATAGTGGATAATTAGGGTGATCTATCAATACCTTAACTGCGAAGGGTCCTCTCCCAATTTATGTGTTTAAAATCCATTAAAAAAGCGCCTTGTAAAATTGACAACAAAATTTAACGATTTTTATACGAATTTCTAAGGACAATTTTTTTTCCCAAAAATTATCTAATCTAATGATGGCAAATCATTTTTAAGTAATTTTTGATAAGTTTTTATTAAGGACATTTTTCGAAAAAAAAAATCGAAAACAAAGTTACGATTTTAAAGAATTTTTCTGACACCCATTTCTGACATTTGGAAATATTAATTTTCCGGGAAATTTTCGTGAGGGACCGGAAAATATGATTATAGAAAATTAAATCTAAGGCTCAAGTGGGGAAATTGTAGAACAAACTTTTTTAAAAAATCATCCCCCTGATTTTAAGGAGGTGGATATACACAGACGATAGAAAAATTTTTTACTTTTCTGGAAAATGGTTATAATGTTCCGGAAAATGTAAAATTTGGAAATTTCGATAAGGATTCAATTAGACGGTAACTAAGGTGTGGCGGTTCTCTCCCAATATAAATAATTTTAAATCTCCTTGAATCATTTTTAAGCAATAAACGAAGAGATTTTTTTTATTAATAAAATTTTCAGAAAAATACAACCATTTCTAGATTTATTTTATTTTATTTTGGCCGAATAAAGGAAGCAAAAAAATATTTAAGGATTGGAATCCCATATTTTAATGTAAAGAGTCCTTCTGTCAACACTATTTCTGTTACCGCTCTATTTTCAGGGACACATCCTGAGCGCTAAACGAGGTATGGCTGTACATTTATAATCTGGACTTGTTTAAATCCTATTAAATTCCTTGTTTTTTTTTTTTTTTTTGATAGAAGAGAAAGACAACGAGGAATGCCTTCGGTGATGATAATAAGATTAATAAGCTATTTGCACAAATAAATTAAATTTAAAGCAAATATTTGTCGAATCGAAAGATATATCTCCTCATGTTCATCTAATTCTAATACATATTTTAAATTAAAATTTAACGCGGTTCAACATTTGGTTCACCATCTTCTGATATCTGATCCTGATTGGTATATCCGATATCCATCCATAATCTGAAAATATCTATATTGTTTTGCATGTCCTGTGTATTCTATCCCCATGCACTTCAAGGAAAGAAAATTCTAATTTTAAATGAAAAAATATAAAGTTAAGGGAAAAATTGTATTTCAGAACAAAAAAAAAATTTAAAAAAAAAACTTTTCCAATTATATGAAGTCCTTATAAACGAGATACAATTTTACAGGACATTTTCTATTATTAAGCTTAATTTTTTTTTCATCTCATCTTGTTTGTGAAAATTAATTTATCCTTTTCTTAACTAAATTAATTTGATAAACATGCAATTAAGTTAAGGAAGCAATAGATTGACAAGGATAACATTTTACAGGATCGTCGAAAAATTATTTAATGGTGGATATGTATGGAAAATTCGATAATAAATATTATTTAGGGGATATTTCTGAGGGAAATATTTTTAAGATACTTACATGATCTTCAGCCGCTATAAAGAAAAAGCTTAATCGATTTCCGATTAATTTATCGAGATAATTTCATATTTTGATAAGGTAAATAGGGGACGGGCAGAGTCCATCAATTTTCCACAGAGAAAATGGGACATTTTTTTCCCATATCGAATGTAATTATCTTTCGTCGGCTAAAATTTAGATTTGGTTCATCAAAGTGTTTACCTAAATATGAGGCGTATCCCGGGTCCACTATATACACCCATACCACCCGTCATTCCCAACAAAAAGCTATTATGACTCAATTCACACATTACGCATAAATGACCATTAATTAAACAACATCAAAATCTCTCCTGTATTACAGTTAATTAAGTCGTGAATCCCCAAAATTTATTGTTATATAATTATCATTGTAGATATAGATACGGTTATAGTATTATATTCATCTCCTAATTATATTATCTGGGTTATAAGATCTGAACAACCCACTAAAGATCCACGCCTCTCATTCAACATTCAATGTATATACCCGAAGACCATCAATCAATTCATTTTATGAAAATAATTTCTGATACATTATTGTAATGTTGAATGCCTCCACAAATGGAGGGATATATAAATCTGGAACAGTAGAAAGATTATGTGAGATTAGGTTATCGGATGAATTTGGAATGAGAATTATAACGAGAGGTTGTTTCAACCCAGAAAAAAATATTTTATATAATTCATATATCATTGAAACACAAGTAAAATATGGATGAGCTTTTTTTTGAAATATATACGACAGGTACCCCCCCCCCCCTTGTTAATAGAGGTGGAAGTAATATAATAAGTATATACCGGTAGTAAACCTTCTATAGGATTCAGTTGATGTGGAAACCACCTGAATTTGATTAGCTTCTCATCTATAACAATACCGAAACGGTGAAATTTCGGGTTTCTCCTACATAAAGATTCGAGTTCATTCATTGAATGAAAATATTTTACAGTTGGCTTAGAAATGTATATTCAATAGATTAGAAATGTCTATTTAACTAAGTAAGCTTCAAGCCGCATAAAAATGGCGGTTAATTCATTAAATTTGAAATTTTCCTTCAAAAACTCGGTACGTCAAAGGTCAATAAAAGCTTTTGAATCTATATATAATTTAATACGTTTCGAAATCTATTTCCCATCAAATCAATTTTATGTTAACAACATTAAGAATTTTCTCGAACAAAAGCTTTATAAAGAAGCTTTAAAAAGAAAAGCTTACAGAAAACTTTTAATTAAAATTAAAGATGGTATTTTTGAAATTCATTTTCTATTCGATTAATTAAACTTGAATCAAATTTGACATTTTTTTTAGAAAGCTCGGTTAAAACTTATAAGCTCAATAAAAGCTTTTGATTCTAGACATAATTTTATACGTTTTAAAAATCCATCTTTTTAATTTATTCTGTTTGAAATTTAAAATTTTTAAACAAAAGCTTCATAAAAGTCGTCAAAACTAATCGAAAATTTTGAACTCAAATTGGTTTCTTATGATTCCCCTTCCCCCTTAAATAACCGCAGCAAGTTGCCAATAATTTCTAAGGCATTCGTCAAGAGAAGCATTGTGTTAACTTTTCTACCGACGATTGAGAAAAAATTGTTAATCAATCAACAAATCGATCAGAAATGTAGAATTTTGCCATTAGTTTTTAGCTGTGGAGTAGAGATCTATCCGCAGAAATTATGTCTTTTGTTAAAACAGTCAAACAGTCCCTACTTGTCTCCTTTTCCCAATTTTCTATAATTAATTGGAATTTGCCTAGAAAAATTGCCTTAACTCCAATTTTCGTCCATTTTGATTAGATTTTGCCTACATTTTCCTGAAATGTTCCCAGTTCCAATTTTCTCCTGACATTTACCGCAGCTTACGCAAATTTATCCGAATTTTTCCCTACTTTTCATAATATCGACTTCTTCCTATTTTTTATACGTTTTCTCAATGTTTCTTTTCTTAGAAAGTTTCCGGCTTCTCGGACTTTTCCAATTTTGTCGATATTTTCGTAAAGTTCTTCTGATATTCTAACATTTTCCTGGGACTGTTAGATTCCTCCCGAGTTTAGCGAATTTTTCCTTATCTTTTCTGACTTTTCGCTCGCGTTTTCTTGACTTAATCTCATTTTTTCTCGGCATTAAATTAAATTATCTAAATATCGTTCATGAGCTTTCCTATACGAGCTTTTATGATTTTTGAAGCATATTTTCCTGGGAAAATTTGAAATTTCGTGAAAGTACCGATATCTGGATAGAAAATAGATATTAGAATGTAAAAAATTAAGTACGAAACTTAAAGCTTTCTCTGAGCTTACAGTGGATAGAAAAAGTTTTAAGCGAAACTTTTACATTTTATCGAAATTTAATAAATCGAATAAAAAATGGATTCCAAATTATATAGAACAACATTTTAATTTTAAGCTTTCAATAAGCTTTCGACATTTTTAAAGCTTTATTTTCGAAAAAATTTTAATTTCATTAAAGGACCGTCATCTGGAGAAAACAAATTTTATGAGTAAAAACTTATGTTTGGAACTTAGAGCTTTCGATGCGCTTTTAATTGTTTGGACAAGATTTCTGCGAAAATTTCATATTTCATTTAAATTTAATGAAATGGATAAAAATTCAATTCCAAATTATATAAAACGACATTTTAATTTTAAGCTTTCAATGAGCTTTCGAGATTTCTGAAGCTTTTTTTGGAAAATCTGAAATGTTCTATAGGGAACGTATTTTGGGTAGAAAATAGATTTCAGAATGTATAAAATGAGGTTTAGAAAATAAAGCTTTCTGCGAGCTTTTAAGTTTGTACGGAGCTTTTGTACGAAAAATGTAGTTTTGATATTTTTTTATTTTTCATCAACTAATTTATAAACTTCCTGCATCATTACATTTTTTTCGATCCGAATAAAATAACCGAAGAAATCCGGATGAAATGTCTCGATGTCCGATATTCAAAATTCTCGGTGCGAGCCTTTACGAATTTCTTAGATAAATTTTTGTATTTTCACCCAACTGTCAAAGCAACTTTCTGCGTTTTTACATTTTTTTCCGGCCGAAGAAAATATTCGACAAGCAACCTAGTAATAGCAGTAATGCTCTCTTGAATAAAGCAAACGCATATGATAAGCGGTAATAAATTCTGCATACCTTACGGTGATGTTGACCGCACACCACTGCCATGAACCTATTCTACAACTTTGTATCCAATTTTATTCATTCGATATTTGAAATAATGAATTCTCCGATTGAATCATATAACCGTAAGAATTAACAATTACGCGGAAAACGTATGGTTGAAATGAAAAAATAATGATGAGAAATAATGAAAAAACCAATTGATAGAAATTTAAATTAAAAGTTATCTCTTGCTAAGGACTAATTGGTAGAAATTGGAATAGTCCCGTTTCCGAGATACAAACTACAGAGTTTTTTTCGGAGACCCCGCAATTTAACAATTTAATTTTAGATAGAAACTGTGGAATTTAATTATTCCTCTATCTGCCGAATCAATAATAAAATATCCTTAAAATGGTTCCATCGATTATCCATTATTTAATATGAATTTCTGTCGATAAAGGATCTGTTATATTTGTGTATATTACATTTTTACATATAATCTAATCGCTGCATATATTAACAACATATAATTTCATATACCTAATCCTGATACACACTGTGTATTAAGGATTTGATATCAATATAGATTTCACAGATATATTTTTATTGGGCCATAAACAGACCATTTCCCAGAATGATTGCCAAAGAAAAAAAATCTGATTTATCGATTACCCCCGTTTTTTTTAATAGCGAATCCGATATCCTTTAATATACGAACGAGACTCTTATTTAGAGATAGAGGAAAGTAGTAAGAAAATTCGATGAGTCAGGGAAAATAAAATAAGGACGCAGAGAAAATTGTTTATTATATTTCAGAGAGGACGGGTTCGATAAAGGAGAATTCCAATTTAACGAATCTCTTTATTTATCGAATCGATCGATTATAAAAAAATATCCTGTTTAAATATATTATTATTTTATTATATTTATATTGTATACAGTAAAATATACATTTTCATTTTTTATTTAATTAATTGTGAGAGTGAAAAAATATTTTACAAATTTTACAAAATTTTGCTCGCATCGAATTCAGCCAGCCATCCGGACGAATATCTCAGCTAGCTTCGGTTGCTGGAACAAAATCAACAGCTGCCGAATTAATGCAGTACCGTTTTTTGGTCGGTAATGGTCCATCATCGAATACATGTCCCATATGAGCTCCACATTTGGCACATCTAACTTCAGTACGAACTCGTTCTGGATGGGTAATTAATAGTAAAAGATTGCTGCCTTTACGTGTCTCACAACAGTTTTTTGTTTTATAGATTAAATTTTGACAAGAGTTTGATTTTGTGGTGTACATAGTTTAAAAAATGTTTACCAAGGATTTGGATGAGGAAGTTGGAAAGCGTAAAAATTATAAAGCGATAGATAGGTAGGTATCCCACATAAATAATATTCCCAAACAAAAAAAAAATCGGATAAATATTTGAATAAATATGTAGCCCAAAAAAATAAAAAATAAAAATGAAATTTGAGTATCATGAATTTCGAATAAATTTATATGTTTTATTTTACAGCATCCCAGGCAGCGACAGAGACGACAGATGATTTACAGATAAATGGTTGAGCGATTTTAAGATAGAAAAAGAAGAAAAATAAAAGACATTAGAACCTTCACCAAATATATAATATTTAAATTTAATAAATTAATTAATTGTAATCTATGAACTCAATAAAACAAATTAAATATCAATCCAAACAAATTTAATAAAAATGAATAAAAATAAAACTATCAAGCTTTCTGAATTTGAAGCTGGATTTTATTTTATTAGCAGTTTAGAAACAGAATTAATTATAAGCGGCAGAAGCTTCCATTAAATGATAATTTAAATGATTTGGTTACTTTAAAAAATTTAATGAATTATTTCTTATGACCAGTGCAGTTTACAGTCAGGATTACATCACTAACTAAACAATTGAAATAAATTCGATTTTATAACATTTTTCCGAGAGTTCAGTTGGATACTTTTCTGGGAAATGGTTATAATTCTCCGGAAAATTAAAATTAAAATTTGGAAATTTTAATATCGTTTCAAGTAGGGCATAACTCGAATGGTCTATCAATACCTTAAAATCAGGGGGTCCCCTTCCATCTTATATTTTTAAAATTTCATCAAAAATCGACTTGTAAGAAATTCAATAAATTCAATGGATTTTTATTAAACATATTTCCTAAAATTGTTAAATTTAAAAATATAAATTTTGAGATAACCCGTTAAGGTTTTTATATCATTAGCTCTATAAACCGATCCCCTAAATGAGTCCGAAGTGAAATTTTGAAATTAAAAATTTCCCCCAAATTAGAGAAATTTTTCTTGAAAAGTGTCAATTAACGAAAATTTCGGTAGATGAAAACCATCACCAAAATTCGGACGTTGATTTTTTTTTATTTTGAGAAATCAATTTGTTCATTAATCATTTAAAGAACAATTCTACATCATTAGATTTTCTATTTCCGAAGAAACCTTTTTTGCAAATTTTATATTTCTACAGAACCGATCCGAAAATACTGGAAAATTACATGCTAAATGAACTGAATGTCTTAAGTCTCAGATAAAAATTTAGAAATTTATAGAAAGCTCCAGAAAAACTATTCAGACCTTTTAAAACTTTAAAGTAGCTCTCACAGCTTCAAAATTAATTTCTGAAAACATTCTACGGGTTAATTAAAATTGTTGAAGCAATTCATACATTTAAATCTAACATTTCGTCTACTCCTCATTCATCAACTTGACCTTTATCAAACCTATCCGCTGAAATTAAAAATGAGTCAACCGTGTTCATGAGTTAAATGAGTCTATGAGTCCCTATAATGCTTTCAAATTCTTTATTAATTCTAAATAAGTACACATCCAACTAATTTGTCTAAGAAAAATATATTTAAATTATTATTATGTCCTTTTATCGCTTCATTATTCTGTCTTTATATATCGAGTCCGTTTCATAATTTCGAATCTTTGGTTTACTTATTGAATGAAATCAGAAAAATTAACTTTTCGTAGCTGGTACAAAATCAATGGAAGCCGAATTGATGCAAAACCGCTTTCTGGTTGGCTTCGGTCCATCATCGAATAGATGTCCCATATGGGCACCACATTTTGAACATCGCACCTCAATTCGAACGTATTCTGTATGTGTGGATGATAAGGGCCGGAAATTACTAATTTGTGTAAATAATAATATTTGCAGGAAGATATCCGAAAGCGGATGGAAAATAAATACACGAGAAATTAGAATTAAATAGAAAAAATTAAAATAAATTGTGCTTAGAAGGTGTTCCAGGATATATTTACAGGAACGGAGGAATATTGGAGGGATTGGGATGAAAGAATCATTTTATTTACAAATTACTAATGGAAATTGGTTAAAGTGAAGAGCTCATCTCCCAATATTAATTTCTTAAAAAAGAACGGTAGGTCTCTAAGGATTTATAATGTTCCCAATTGAATATCTCCGGAACCAAGGAACATAAATTTAGAAAAACTAGTTGAGGTGAAGAATTGTAAGAATTTCGTTAAAAGAAAATTACTGAAATGTTAGAAAAAAAGCCAAGAAAGCTTGGAATATATGAAGCTTAAGAAAATATTTCCAAAATGTGAAAAAAGATTAGGAAAATTCTAAAATAATAGAGAAAAATCGAAAAAGACCGGAAATGAGATATTTTACTCGATTAAAGTTAATTTAATCCTTAGACAGTTGACGAAGCCCACGGTAAATTTGGAATTGACTCTCTCAATCTTTCTCAATGAATTTCTCAAATTTGCCCCAAAACAACCGAAGTTTAGCCAATAAAATTGGACAAATTAATTGATAATGTACGACGTATTTAAATTCGCTGTACTGTTGGATTATTAATAATTTCGAAAATTAAAAAATATCTACTGAATTAGACTGATTGATAACCTTCTCAAAATTTTGAAAAATTGAATAGAATAAGGAAACATTTCGTTGGTTATTTATCAAGCGATAAAACTCATCCAAAAAACAAACAGATTAAAAATAAGCCAAATCATCTACTTGAAAATTAAGAGGTTCATAGCCACATCCATACGAATATATACAAAAATGATAAGTAAACTTTGGTCTGTTAATTACAGTAAATACCCTTTCACATCCCAAATTAAATATTTAATTTGGAAATTTTTATTCTATAAATATTGGCGATCTATTATCAATTTATCTCCAAAATCAAATAAAAGCCAAGTCCCAAAAACCACTTGACATTAATTTAGAATTCTTTATCTAATCAAAATAAATTAAATTAAATTGTGCATTCAATTGAATGAAGAATAGAATAGATTGATATGAACTTTACAACCCATAACAAAATGATTATTAATTTTTGAAATTAGATTAGAAATGAAATTAATTAAACCAAACGAATTACAAAAAATTGATAAATAATTCTACTCACCGGAAATGCTAGTGTCTTTGTGTAAAGTGATCAGTTCCTTAGCTAAAACATCATTAAATGCAGGCCATCCACAACCCGAATCATACTTCGTGTTCGAAGTGAATAATTTCTGATTACACACAATACACTTATAGACACCCTCGTCGTAATGTTTATTAAATTTACCTAAAAAATTGAGAATATTTTAGATTAAAATTAAATTTAATATTATCAAAAAAATATACCAGTGAACGGACGTTCTGTTCCAGCTTCTTGGGTCACCTGATACTGAATCGGAGTCAAACGCTTCCTAAGTTCCTCCTTCGATTCCATTTTTTCCAAATTATTCCGTTCGATATCTGAGAGGAAGAAGAACAAAAATCAAACAATAAAATCAAATGAATCAGACGATTTTCTGAAAACCGACAAACAAAATCTATTGGCAAGATGCCCATAAAAGTCAAGACCAGAATATACACATGAAAGTTGCATATATGACTGCATCTAGGAAACATATCATATTGTCGTGAGAAAATTATTTTATTAATGAATTATGAACTTTCGGTTTTTTTTTATAAGGAAATGGATATCTAAGTTATGAAATTTGAATTATAATTAGAATCTAAAAAAAGAATTTTATATTTTAATAAAAAGAAATATTCGATGGAAGAGAGGGACATGTACTGGGACCAGTGGCGCGTGCGGACAACATCTTCGTAAGATGTGCAGAATTTTATGACTCTTTTCTGTCCAAGACGAATAATAGTTTCTTCGATCGAACAGTTAGGTAAAAATACAAAAATGAAATATTTCGGAAAAAATTAAATTTATATAAGAAAAATCAAGAATACGTTAAGGCGCGCACCGAGAAATTTAAATATCGGACATCGCCAAATTTGAATCGGATTTCCCAATCACTTTCTTCGGATCCAATAAATATAATGATGCAGAAAGTTTACGAATTAGCTTAGCAAAAATATCAAAACTAAACTAATCGTAAAAAGCTCTGCAAAAACTTAAAAGCTCCCAGAAAGTTTTATTTTCCGAACCATATTATTTACGTTTCAAAATCTATTCAAATCTATTCAACGAAATTTCAAATTTTCTCAAAATTAAGCTTAAAAATCTGGAAAGCTCATTGAAAGCTTAAAATTAAAATGTAATTTTATATAATTTGGAATCGAATTTTTATTCGATTCATTAAATTAAGATAAAATATAGAATTTTCGATAAAAGCTTCCTCAATCCAATGTAAGCTCATAGAAAGCTATAAGTTTCGAACTTAATTTTTACGTTTTAAAATAGATTTTCTATCCAGATATTGATCCTTCCATGAGATTTCAAATTTTCCCAAAAGAAATGCTTCAAAAACCTCGAAAGTTCATTGAAAGCTAATATATTTATTAAAAAAAATTTCAGGGCGACCGATGAATTTTTCAAGAAAGGGCGATCAAATACTATGAATTCCTTGACAATGTCGGAGAATATAGATCATAGAAAACAAGACTTCAAGTACCACATATCTTACACTGATCGGAAAAATCCCCAGATAAGCCAGACTTTGGGACTTTTTTCGTTGCACCGAATCGTAACCAATTTTGACAAAGGAAAGCCTCCTCGAAATTGCTTACGATTTTATTGATATTTTAGGTGTCCCCGGGGCCTTCGGCGCGTTAGACTACACGCCACTGACTGGGACTTGTAACAGGTAATACCGGTAAAATAGTAATACAATTCGTGATATAAAAATTTTAACGTTGGTTTATTTTAGGGATTTTTAAATTATTCCTAGGACATTTTACGGATTTTTCAAGCGTATGGGAGCGTTTTAGATATAAGAGTATTAATACACGTCGAAGTATTAATTTTTCCAATTTTAAAAAATTATTAAATTATTAAAAAAAATTTCTAAAATCATAAAAAAAAAGAAAACAATTGTTTTCTTTTCCCAATTAAAATTACATTCTTATATGTAATTTATTTAATTAATTGAATAAATTATTTATTAATATTGCGTGCAGAAATGCGAAAACCCGTGTTAAATTGAGCGTAGCTAGGTCGGTCTATGTATCAATTGCGAATAATTATAAGAGGTGTGGTTAAGTGGGTTAGAAAAATCGAATATTTAATTAAATTGATTTTTTATGAAACTAATGTAAATCGGAAGTTAATATTAATTAAATAACCTTGACCGTTTGATGAGTTATTTTTGGTTCTATCGATTATTGTCGTCCGTAGGGACCGAACCGGAATTTTCTGGGAAATACTCTGAATTGAAATTACTTTTAATTCCAACATATTCCGTAGAAAAATTCCTTTTCTTAGGATTGAAAACATCTCCCTCTCCCTACTTAATCAATAATTTTTAAAGGATATCGTCACAATTATTAAATAAACAATTTTTTTAAAAATATTAAATGACGTGACTGTCAAAAAAAGAAAAATTCTATTTTAATTTATATAAATGAAATACGTAAAAATATTTACCAATAGTAGAACGAACGGGTTCGGTTCTATAATTAATAATAAATAAAACGAACGAACTGTACGAAAACTCTTCGACGAGTGTGAGGTATATCAACAAACCTCAGCTGTTTTATATCTCTCTGATTTTTGGTACTAAATTTGACGAACGTTTTATTTCAGACATTTTGACATTGAACAGCTTGTCAAAAAATCTATTCTAAAAAAGATTTGGTTTTTGCGAATGAAAAGATATAAATTTAAAAGGTTAATTTAATTCGATAAACCGTTCAACCATTTTTATTGAAAATGGAGAACATTCCCCATTGGTTTAAATCTAATAAAAGCGAATATTCCATTTTATTGGTTTCTTCTTAATTGCATGCATTAGTTTTAAGCTAGTAGCTCGACGCAGTCCCAGGAATTCCGAATCTAACTTACGAAATTTAGGGGACCCTATACGCTACGTCCTGTCAGATACATAAATCAGTCCGGGATTTGCTAATCCTCCATATACGTCTCCATACCGGGCCATACGTATACTCGTTGGACAGAAGGACGGACTCATGTACTAAAATCAAATCTTTTGTCATTGTTCTGATTGATTATGTATTTACAGGGCGTCAAAGATGGAGGTAAACAAGGAAAAAATTCGCTACATTTTACAATATTATTTCGATAAAGGGGAAAACGCAAGTCAAGCAGCTGAAGCTGTGAACGGTGTCTACGGTCCCGATACTGTAACAACCAATTACGCGCAATTTTGGTTTCGTCGATTTCGTGCCGGTAATTTAGATGTGAAAGATGCGCCACGCACTGGACGACCTACCGGCGAAAATGTCGATAAGATCACGGAAATGATCAAAGGAGACCGGCATGTGAGCAGCCGTCGCATCTCCCACGAACTGCAAATGGACCATAAAACAGTTTTGAACCATTTACATAAGGCTGGCTACACCAAGAAGCTTGATGGTTGGGTGCCGCACGAAGAGTAATAAATACATGTACATTTTAGATTTAGACATTTTAAAAAATAAATTAAATAATTTGTTAATGGAAATTTGAGATACTTATTGGGTTAGGGAAAAAATATTGAGTCTTTTGCTCGATAGATGGTTTTACGATCACAACTTCGTAACCATCAATCAGGCTATACTTATGTGCGATTTAAAGGTGACACTACAAGCTTCAATTTGACAGTAATTTTTATTGAATTTGCATTGTTACAACAAAAGTTATTGCGTCTTAAAGATGAGTGAAATTACTGAAAAAATCCGTTATATTTTACAATATCACTACGATCAAGGTGAGAATGCATCGCAGGCTCGTGAAAAAATTTGTGGTGTTTACGGTCAAGATGCTATATCAAAAGCAACAGCCAAGAGATGGTTTGCTCGCTTTCGTTCTGGCAATTTTGATGTTAAAGATGCACCTCGGCGTGGTCGACCAATCACCGAAAAAGTCGATGAAATCTTGGAAATGATTAAGCAAGACCGGCATATAAGCACTAATGACATTGCTAGAGAGCTTAATATTGATCACAAAACAGTTTCAAACCATTTGCATAGGGCTGGTTACACAAAGACGCTTGATGGTTGGGTGACGGACGAAGAATAATAAATACATGTACATTTTAGACATTTTAAAAAATAAATTAAATAATTTGTTAATGGAAATTTGAAATATTTATTTCAAGCTATCCAATAGTCTGTTTCTGCATTCAAATTTTCAGCTTACTCACCCGACTTCCTTCTCATTAAATCTCGAGCTTACATTTCGAAATATAACCTCTAGCAAATTCCAGGTTTTTAGCCATTAAATTCAGAAGTATTTGAGATTATTTCTGACCGAACTCACTTAATAACTAAAAGACCTCTCGAGATAATAGATCAGATCAGATCAGTTCGGATAGGAGTGCCCGAGATGAACGATATGCGATAAATGAATAAATGAGTTGTTGGCCATCTCATTGCCTATCACCCCACTTTGACCAGAGACCCATACATTTTTTACGAAGTTGTTTGATCCCAATTTGTTGAGATAAATATTGGCCACAAGGACCAACCTAGATATAAAGCTCATCGAGTCCAAAGCTTTAATATAAGTGCCTGGCTATCAGAACAAATGAAGATGTTTTGATCCACATACTCCATATTTAGCACAGGATTCTTGTACAGATTCGTATGGCCAATAATTCCGCCTAGAAAACAGTCTCCTCCAAGCGCTATACTATCCTCCCGAAGCCGGTTCGCGGAGTAGATTCCCGCTTCGGCTGTCATCCCATTGTAGGAACCATCCGTATACAGAAGCATACCAGACTCTGGTCAGGATAGGTACCAGGTAGCACAACCCAATCCTCTCGGTTCGAAATTTTGAAACTGAAACTGAACTTAACTGAAGTTAAAAGTGGGAATAATGCCAACCGTGATCATCCCAAATATAGGATTTAATTTGAGTAAATCTGTACTAATAGTGGCCGGAATTAGGGGAATGTTTGTTCCAGGATCCGGTCCTCATTAGCCCCTAATGGAAGTAGACTTAGCGACTTATATAGATATCTAAAGGCACTATATACTTTAGCCTCGAGAGAAGATAGGGAGATAATTTAATATCATAGGAAGTGGCTTCAATTAATTATTAAATCCTTGACGCGATAAATTTAAATTAATTTCAATCTAGTAACTTTTTGTTGAACTGACATTTCTAAAATTCCATAATTTGAAATAAAAGAAATGAATGAAGAACTAGAAATTATGGAAGAATCTACGGGAAGAAGATTAACCGATAAGGATGTTGATGAAATAAAACGTAAGAAATCCAGATTATTCTAATTACAATAATTTTATAAAATTAATTATAATTCTAGATCTCGATAGTCTTACGCAAAAAGAGCTGCTAATGGAAATTAAGAAATTACAAGAGGCCACTTATAAAATCGGTATAATGGAAGCGCAAGAGATGACTCGGGGAAAGCATTTAAATATTTTCGTATCACATAAGCGATCAAACGGAAAGATTAACTAGAATTTTTCCGGAAGGATGCAAGATTTTTATCTTAATAATTTTATAAAATAAATTTTGTTTGTAATTTGTAAAATAAATTAATTTGGGATAAACAATTCTACTTACTCAATGACGAACCATCAATCTGAGACTATTATCTGTATATGTGCTGGGATACTTTCTGATTCATTGATGATCAAGGTACCATATATCCCCAATCGAGGTCTATTGGGATTAAATATAAAATATTAATTATATAATAATTCCACTTAATTCCTTGGTACGAATTTAACTGTTTTTCGAAGAATTGCTAGTCCAATCGTTTTAATAATAATTAAGAATTGTTTTATTTCATTATAATTAATTCTACAAAAAAAGAGAAGTAAATTATCTGCTCTCGCACAAAGTCACGTTAAATCAGCCAGTGACCATAAATTAACCGAAAAAAAACTAAGTCTAATTGATCTTGAATGTATTATTTTAAAATTAATATTCAATTCAAATGATAATTAAGATAAATGTTTCAGTAATGGTGGGTTCAGAATGAAGATAACAACGATCCCTTCCGCAACACACAATTTCTAATCTCTGATAAAATCATAACGATTGTATTCGTTTAATTAATCTTGTTCCGGTTTAAGGCCGGCTCCCGATTTCAAACTCTCTAAACATTCATTCACTTTCTGTTCGAATTTCCGGGCAATATCAGCATTCTTAAATCGAACCGATAATTGTTCAACGGCCACCGATTCCTCAGCAAAATTTTGCGTTGCCCAACAGAAAGCCTTATCCGATTTGGACATCGGTGACATATTAAAATCAACGGGGAGCCCATGATTTAGAACACATTTAAAGATTTGTTCGCGTCGCATTAGGAATCGATATGAACGATTGGTTGGATGGTATAAAATTTTCAATTCACCGACACCTAAAAATTGATGAAATAAATAGTTATTATGAAACGAGGATTTAATAAACGGAATAATTCACCTCGTTCCTTCCATTCCCTACCAGTAGCATCGTACCGATACAATTTCGCCCGTTCACCATACACCTTTATCTCATCCTCTTCACCGGTTGTCACGACAATCTTATTCGGTAGAGCGATAATTGGATCGTAATGTGGATCATAATTATCATCAGTCCCCGAAATGTTTGTATCGTTCCCCGAAGTGTTTGCGGTCGGACTGGCAAAACTACTGAAATCATCTCTGGTTGACAGACCAAAGAAACCGGTTTTTGGATCGACTGGTTTCGTTTGTGGACTAACCAATGTTGCACTCTGCTGAGCTAAATCAGCGAATGATAAACCGGATCCCTTAAATATATTATCATCGGTTATTGGAATCGTTTCCGTTTCGGTGGGAACGGGTTTCGGTGATATTAAAGCACGAACATCACCACCAAATATAACTTTAACGTCTGTTGATCCACCGTTCGGTTGACTCCCAAACAGAAATTTACTTTCACCAAATATGGACGGTTTCGTGACTGGTTTTAGATCCGTCAACCCACCAAATATGGAAGTTGGTTTTACAAGATTCGTATCGGAACTATTTTTAGCGGATAAGTCCCCAAATATTGATCCTAGAGGTTTCGGTGTTTGATTTAATGATTCAAACGCTTTCCCGAACGAAAATGTTGATTGCGTAGTGAAAACTGGTGTCTGTTGTGTTTCAGATTTAGACGCAGCTTCCTTCTTTTCCGACTCACTCACAATTTGTTGATTTGATTGGCCACTGAAAATCGTTCCTTGTGCATCCTGTCCGACCGGTGCGGAAAACAAACTTTGCGAAAATAAATTCGTTCCAAATGAGAACGTCGGTACCTTTGTACTGAACGGATCGGTAGTTTCCTTCGGAATATTTCCAGTTTTTAATAAATCAAATATATTTTCAGTTGGCTTCGGCGGTATCGGTTTTGGTGGACCGGATGGTTGCCACATTAATGGTAATGGATTAATTTCGGCGGGATCAACATTAACAACGTTTGTTGTGGGAAATATGAATGAGTCAGAATTGCAACCGGGACAACCAGGACAATCCGGGGCTTGCTTGTAGCTAAAGAAATTGTCGGGAAGGAGAAGTTTCTTAGCCAATTTACGATCTTCGAGGGATATTTGGACGGGCGGATTTTGAGGGGGTTTGGATGGAGTCTTCTCCTGTTCAGCCGCATCTGAAAAACAAATATATTTCATTTAATTTAATTTTAGATTTAATTAATTGCATATTTAACGGATCCGTAATAAAAATTCCTATAATTCTCGTAACACTTTCATTTTGTGGCTTGGTAATTTAAGAAATTCAGAAATATAATTCGTAGCTAGTATCCCGATCTGAGTAGTTTAAGATTTGCTTTTTAGGAAATGATGTTTATCATTCCCGATATTTCTAAAAATGTTCCGAAGTCCAAAAAATTACCACCGAGTAATTTAATTAAAACTTCTTGTTCCTGGGAGTCGGGTTCCAAGATGATACTCTGCATCTTCGAAGATTACAGTCCGATTTTAAAAATTCGTTTTTTAATAGAACTCATCTGAGGTTACGTTACAATTAATTGAAAACTTCTCGTTCCTAGGAGCCGGGTTCCAAGTTGAATCCCAGAATCTTCGAAGATTACCGTCTGATTTCAAAAATTATTTTCGCATTAGAACCACCCCAAGTTCCCATTAGAACCACCTCAAGATTTTTAAAATTCTTTTCTTGTTAGAACTCACTCGAGGTTCCGTTAGAATTTATTTCAAACTTCTCGTCCCTAGCAGCTGGGTTCCAAGATGAATCCCAGAATCTCCGAAGATAATCGTCCGGTTTCAAAAATTATTTTCCCGTTAGAACCGCCTAAAGGTCCTATTAAAATTTATTTAAAACTTCTCGTTCCTAGGAGCCGGGTTCCAAGATGAATCCCAGAATCTCCGAAGATTACCGTCCGATTTTTAAAATTCTTTTCTTGTCAGAACTCACCTAAGGTGCCATTAGAATTTATTTCAAACTTCTCGTTCCTAGGAGCCGGGTTCCAAGATGAATCTCAGAATCTCCGAAGATTATCGTCCGATTTCAAAAATTATTTTTGCATTAGAACCGCCTCAAGATCCTATTCAAATTTATTTGAAACTTCTCGTTTCTAGGGGCCAATTTCAAGGATGAATCCCAGAATTTCCGAAGATTACCGTCCGATTTTTAAAATTCTTTTCTTGTTAGAACTCACTCGAGGTTCCGTAAGAATTTATTTCAAACTTCTCGTCCCTAGCAGCTGGGTTCCAAGATGAATCCCAGAATCTCCGAAGATTATCGTCCGGTTTCAAAAATTATTTTCCCGTTAGAACCGCCTAAAGGTTCTATTAAAATTTATTTCAAACTTCTCGTCCCTAGGCGCGGAGTTCAAGGATGAATCCCAGAATCTCCGAAGATTACCGTTCGATTTTTAAAATTCTTTTTTTATTACAATACAATCCAAGTTTCATTAACATTTAATTATAACTTCTGGTTTTTAGGAACCGGGTTCCTACAGAAAAGTCCGAAAAGCCAACGAATTGAAATAATTTCTTAAAATCTTAAGTAGCCCTTAATAAGGTCGAAATTGTAGTACTTCTTCAGGTCTGAGAACTTCATAAAATAGCCTGAGTGATAGTGTTTTTCTTAGGCCTTAAAACGACCCGAAAATGGGCCGATTCGTATTAACTTTTTCCGACTTTTTCAGAACGGATCCAATTTCCTTCTAAGAATTTTTGGAGACAAAGTTTATTTTCAGACGATATTTTTATTATTATTTCCGATTCTTGTCAACAATTTACTTACCATTCCCATTCATCGGTCCCAATTTACCCGCCAACGAATTCTCAATGGCATCCTTGAAATTGAAAGCAATATCGGCGGTTTTAAATCTCAAACAAAATTGCATCAACTCAACGGCGCCCTCACTAAAATCATTAACAACAAAATGCCATGATTTCTCATCCTTCACCTTATACTCAACGTCATCGGTTAACGCATGATTCAAACAGATCTTCAGAATTTGATCTCGACGCATAACAACTCTGGATAAAATTAAAAAATTAAGAAATTAAAAAAAAATGGATCGAAAGAATCGGTATACCGAAGTTTCCCCGATTTGGTGTGACGCAAAATTTTCACATCGCCCAATCCACGTTCCTTCCATTCCGAATCGGCGAACCGGAATAATTTCGCTCGATGAGAATACAAGATAATCTCATCTTCTTCACCGGTTTTAACATCAATCTAAAAATATACGAAAATATTAACAATCCGTTACGGTAAACCGGGAATCGCGACTTACCTTATCCGGTAATGGAATGACGGGAGTAAAATACGTATTGTTCTCCTCTTCCTCAACATTTTCATCATCCGAAATGGCATCGGTACTTTCACATTTCGTTGGGCTCTTCACCTTATTGCCGGGTGATTTCGGTTTGAAAACGAACGTGAATGAATCTTTTGGTTCAAATAATTTTAAATTTGGCGATTCGGAGACGACCGGTTCAATTGATGAAGTTACCGTTGAGGTTTCGGGTGTAGAGAAGATTGACGGGGAACTGGTATTTTTTAA
This sequence comes from Symmerus nobilis, assembly GCA_027564815.1. Classification (NCBI taxonomy): domain Eukaryota; kingdom Metazoa; phylum Arthropoda; class Insecta; order Diptera; family Mycetophilidae; genus Symmerus; species Symmerus nobilis. The sequence goes on from JANTOP010006006.1 coordinate 22,965, forward strand.
ATTCGCCGTAAATGTACCGAACGTAAAACTACCGATCGGTTTCACACCTAACGTCAATAGGTTTGATTTTGATTCAGAGATTGGCTGTGACATGGGATTTACACCAAATGTAAACTTAGGTGGTCCGACCGTTAGATCAAATACACTTTTCGGTTCTTTCTTAGGAACTGTATCATCTTTTGGTTGTTCACAAGCCACACAATACAATGAATCCCCCGTATTCGATAGATAGCAACTTTTACAAGACCATGAACCAGCTTTCGGTTTAAATTGATCACCGAAACCATTCGGTTTAATTGTTGGAATGACCGCAGATGATGGCTTATCTCTAGGATTGTTGCAAGCCGGGCAAACTTTATCCGTACCTTTGTTCGTTAAGTAACAATCGAAACAATGCCATGAATCGGCTTTTGGTTTGAATTGATCACCAAAACCAACCGAATTACTTGTTGTAACGACTGGTTCCGAATGCGCTGGTTTCGGGGTACCTTTCGATGCTTTACATGCAGCACATAACTTATCTTCAGCTTTGTTGTTCACGAAACAAACCGAACAGTCCCATGACCCTGATTTTGGTTTAAATTTACCACCAAATCCTTCAGTTTTTTCTGAAATTGTACCCGTTCCTGGTACTTTAACCGTTCCAACTGTTTGATCGGTCATAGAGGACTGAGCTGCTTGAATTGCTTCCAAAAATTCCTTGCAAATCTGCGGTTCCTTAAATCGAATCGTAAACGTTTCGATTTGCAGCTCATTTTCTGAGTAATCTTGGTTTACCCAAGTTATCGCTGTCTCCATGTGTGCCCGCTTCTTAAATTCCATCTCTTTGGTTAGGAACTGATTGCAGCATAGCTTAAGTACTTGCTCGCGTCGCATTAGTAGGCGGACCTGGAGAGGTATTTGAAAATTCATCAGTATGCCAGTACAAGGATAGCTGGGTGTGAAGTCTCCAAATTAGGTAACAGAAAGAACTTAGCTAGGGGGGAAGGGTAGGTGCTAATTTAAACCTTCAAAACCAAGGAGAAAAATGTAAACTACAAGTCGCATTTATTTAGAAACAAACCGAGCTCCGAACAGAGCTCTAAGTACGGCCCAGGATTCGGTCATCCAACTTACCTTATTCGAATCCATTTTATTAACCAGCAGCTTAATATTCCCAATGCCCCGATCCTTCCACTGTTTCGTTTCCTTATCGTACCGTAACAACTTAGCCCGATGCTCAAATTTAATGAGTTCATCCTCCTCCCCAGTTTTCACTTCAATCAAATCGGGTAACGGAATGACCGGATCAAATTGAGCGGTCGGAACGTAATCATCCTCATCGTGATGAACGGAAACGTTCGGTGATTTGGTAGCAGTTGGTGGAACATCGATTTTGGGAGCTGTTACCAAATCACTGAATAGATTACTGAATGCCGGTTTGGTTGGTTTCGATTCGGAGTCAACTGTCGTACTGCCAACAGTCGTACCGAATGTAAAACTAGCGAATGGGTTTGGTTTTGAAGTGGTTGTTGCCACCACGTCCTTATTTATCCCGATATTTAACGATTGGGTAACGGTCGGTGATTTAACAATAGCCGGTACTGATTGGGTGCCAGAAAATACGGACGTACTGGTAGCCATCCCACCAAATATCGTTCCCGATGATTTCGATTTCGTCACTTGCGTTGTATTGGTTGCAACGCTATTTATTGTTCGGTCTAAATTCGATTCGGACGAACCGGTGGATGAAATAACCGGCGGTTGATTATTTTTAATGTGTTGCGGAGGAATGGTGACGCTTAACGTTGGTTGGGCAACGGTTGACGTTGTTAGGATCGGTAATGGATCCGAACTGGTGATGACAACATTAACCGGAGGCCCCTTTTCAACCGGTTGATTATTATACGCTGAATTCCATGTACTACGAATCAAATTCTGATTCGTTCCCGACTGTAAATTGCTTCCCGATATATTTAATTGAGGATTTGGATGGGTTAACAGTCCCATTATTGAATTTCTTGAATCGACTGGCGGTAGATTTGGAACGGCCGGTTGTGGAATTACATTCGGCGGTGGAATGTTCATAGTCGATGGTGAACCGTATAGTTGATGAGCCATTAGAGCCGGATCGGAAACGTACTGTTGCAGGTATGGTTGTAAATGGGCTTGGGCGGCGGCTGCAGCAGCAACATTAATCATTGGATGGCCACCAGATTGTTGGTATGGTGACATTCCGTACTGTGCTTGTGGTACGCCACCATAAATACTAGTCGCCGGATGTGGATAACCCGGAAATGAATTCGCTATAACAGCGGCCGCTGATGATAACATCTTCTCATTCGTCCGTAGCTGTTGATTATAATTTCCCGGTTGATTAAAGTATGGACCGGCACCCAATCCATAATTCGGTGTTGACGTCTCATCATCCAACACAAAATAATCGTCCAATGGATTGTTTCCATCCAGATCAGTCTCCTGCTTACGATTCAACTGCTCCTCAATCACTTTCATCTTTTCCTTTATTTCGCCCACCTCGATCTTAACCGTAGACATCGTCGCTATCAATTCACGAATCAACGGTTCTAGATTTGGTTGGGGCGGTGGCGGTGGAGCAATTGGTTTCGGTGATTGCTCCTGAATTATAACTTGGGGTTCGGTGTACCGAATCGATCGATTTGAAGCGGGTGTATCGTATAAACGATGGCCCGCCGAATAACGACTGTTCAAGTAATTCTCAATCTGGGGAAGGGAAAATAGGAAAATGTATCAGTTCGACGTTTCTAGAACGATTGCCTAAACTTAGTTAGGTTCTATTGATTATCTCTATGGGTCTGTAAAGTTCCTACAGATCCCGAGGTAAATGTAAATCATCCCTTTATTCCTACCACATCAACCTACCTAATTACCCAACCTACCTGAGTCGATGTGCTGCTATCATTGTGTTGATAATTATTACCGATCGGATCCCGATACAGTGACTGTTGCATCTTCTTCAAATCCGATTCGATAATCGACCGGAGCGGATGGTTCCGATCAACGGATGGATGTTCAAGTAGATGAACGGTCCGCTTCAACAATTCCGCCGACTTTTCCTTATAAATCTTCTTATTCCGCTTCGGCGTCTTATTCGATTCGTCCATTTTCCGATACGCTTCCGCTTGAAAGTAGGCAGCAAATGGTAAATCGATATTATCCAATTCATCGATACATTCCTCGTACTCATCCTTCCGAAAATGACGTGTCGCTAGAAAGGTGATAGCCTCCTCCGCTAATCGATCCGTTTCCCGTTCAACGTCCTGCTGTTGATGGGCGGCAATCGTACCGTACCGAAAGTACCGTCGAAACGGTTCAACGGCACGATTCGATTGCAACCGTATCATATGCAATGAATATTTAAATAATGCTTCGGCTCGATATTCGTACTGGGTTCGTTCAGATACATGCAAAGCATCGCTCGCCTTCTCCGCAAATACTTGTCCAATTTTCAATGCGATTATCACGTCCATTCGGGGACCGCCAACGCCACGTACCGTTTCAATGCCAAACTGTAACGTTGACCGTAGATCGGCCAAATCATCACCGGAATTATTTTTGTAGACACGATAAGCGGCCGACCACCAACTAGCCTGTTCATCGGTAGCCAATTGATGGTTACAATTAGCGAATGGTAACCGGTACGGTATATATTGAACCGGGGACATGTAATTCGAACTGAACGATTGGATCGTTGCTTGTTCATTTTCAATATACCGTCGGGCTTGTATAGCTGTGGCGTACAGAAAGCTACGCACATCTAATTGATTTAACGTTTCCGCACCACAGTTCGTTAGATTCCAACAAGATAAATTCAAACCATTGAACAGGTTAAGGGAGAATTCAGAAAATTTCGTGTCCATAATTAGATAAACCGAATGGGAAAGGGATGATGGTTCCAACCATTGTGCCGACTCTTCGTACTGTTCCAAATCACTAATCTGCGGTAATTCATATTGAGGTTCAGCCAGTCCATTTGAATTTATCAAAAACGAACCGTTCTGTTTGATATTCCATTCGGCAATCCCGGAAAAGATATGCCGATAAACGGACCGTCTCCAATTCGTATCCGAACAATGTTTCCGGATTTGAGCCAGTAAATCATCTTGACTCGTCCATCCTCTATCCCCATTCTGACTTGTATCACCAAAATGTTCGATCGTTGTTTCATTCCGATCCTGAACACAAGATAACAACGTTCGTCCGGCTTGGGCACAACGAAACGCACCCTGTTGATGCCACAACCGAATCAATTGTCTCGTCTGTTCGGTACTGGTTTTTAACCAATCTTCCTCCGGATCAGCGATACGACACGTGTACGCAAGCAAGAGTAACGGCATACTTAACCGAGTCACCTCCTGCCATTCATTCCGTTTCTGGATCTGTTCCCGTTTAAATAATAACGAAGCTGCGTGTAAACATAACTGTCCACTGTAATGTGATAAAAATTGCGTTATCAATTCCCGATCCGTAGTTTGCGTCATCAATGCTTTCGATGCGCTTAACAGCTGCTGATCGAATTCACACAGAACGGAAATGCAATCGGTTAAAGCGGTCGTACCACCGGACGTTACGTCACTGGTATGGCAAAGGGATAGGTAAACTTGGCGCTCTAACGTTCGGATTAACAGTAACCTGTACGACCAATCCTTTTTTATTCCCGGCTCATGTTTGTACGATGTTAAAACGACCGCTAATGTATTATACCAGAGCAGCGATTGCCCGAATACATCGATCTGCTTCATTTCGATGGTGTACGCATACTTGAAGGCAACATGAATCATTTTACCACCTGGGGGAATTGGAAACGAAAATCCCAAGTTAAAATCTTGAATAAAATCGAGGGAAATTAGAAAAAGGTCGGAATGTCGAGATAATTGAAGGGAAAACACCGAAAAAATTTAAATAATGGGCGGGTAAAATCCAGAAATCCAAGTAATATGTCGAGAAGTCGGAAACGGGTCAGAAAATATTAGAAAAATCTAAGAAAAATCCAGGAAAAATCAGTCGAAGCGAGAAATATTTTTTAAAAGTTCAAAAATGATCCCTAAAATATCGAGAGAAAACTGAGAAACATCTGTGAGAAAACAAAAAGGAATAAGACTCCCATGGGAAGAAAATCTCTGAATTTTGGGATTTTCGAAATTGGTCCTCATGGAAAGAATTTCGAAAATGCATTTTCGAATATTATCCGCCGATCTATTTGATTTTAATTTTAAAAGACGAGAGAACAACCCTGAAATAGAATGAAAATATAAAATGTACAGGTTCTGTAGTCGAAAAATCAACTACTGAATTTCTATTGAAAATTTAAAGAGAAATTAAGTCGAAATAAGGCCGCCATGGGAATAAGACCTTCGACCTTACGATACCTTTATACGATTTATTTAATTTGAATTTTAAATGATAGAAAAACCTCCCTAAAAAGGACTAGCTCCGTAGTCAGAAAATCGGCTTTGAGAGCCGAATGAGAGTTCCAATTGGAACAAAATTCCTTATCTCAGGATGCCCTCATCCCATTCATTTAATTTTAAATGGTAGAAGGACCTTCCCGGTTAAGAAATAAAATATTTAAGGAACAAGTTCTGTAGACAGAAATCGAGTTTTAAATTTAGATTGAAAATTCAATGAAAAGCTAATGCGAAATGAGCCACCCATGGGTACAAAGTTACCTATCTCAAGATTCCGTCATCCGATCAGTTTGATTTTAGTTTAAAACGAAAGAAGAACTTCCCTGGTTAAGAAATAAAATATTAAACGGACGGGTTCCGTAGTCAGAAAATGGAGTACTGAATTTAATAGGAAATGAGGACACCAATGGGAACAAGAACCCCAATCTCAAGATGCCCTCATCCGATCTGTTTGATTTTAATTTTAATTTTAAAATACAAGAGAACGACCCTGAAATAGAATAAAAATATAATATATGCAGGTTTGTAGTCAAGAAATCGACTACTGAATTTCTATTGAAAATTTAAAGAGAAATTAAGTCGAAATAAGGCCACCAAGGGAATAACACATTCGACCTTACGATACCTTTATCCGATTTATTTAATTTTAATTTTAAATGGTAGAAGGACCTCCCCGGTTAAGAAATAAAATATAAAATGAAAAGGTTCCGTAGTCATAAAATCGGATTCCGAATTTAAATTGAAAACTCTACAAGAAATCAATAGGAAATAAGACCCCAATAGAACAAAGTCGCCTGCTTTATGTTGTCCTCATCCAATTTTTTTTATTTTTATTTTAAATGATATAAGAACCTACCTGGTTAAGAAATAAAATATTTTAGGAACAAGTTCTGTAGACAGAAATCGAGTTTTAAATTTAGATTGAAAATTCAATGAAAAGCTAATGCGAAATGAGGCACCCATGGGTACAAAGTTACCTATCTCAAGATTCCGTCATCCGATCAGTTTGATTTTAGTTTAAAACGAAAGAAGAACTTCCCTGGTTAAGAAATAAAATATTAAACGGACGGGTTCCCCAATCAGAAAATGAAGTACAGAATTTAATAGGAAATGAGGACACCAATGGGAACAAAAAAAACCCCTATTTCAAGATGCCCTCATCCGATCTGTTTGATTTCAATTTTAAATGAAATAAGAACCTCCTTGGTTAAGAAATAAAATATTAAATGAACGGTTTCCGTATAAGAATATTTCTAACTTTTGCCGAGCGTTCCTGATTTTGTCACTCGACTTTCTCGGAATTTTTCCAGGCATTTCCGCCTTCTTCCGTAAATCAGGCGATTTAAGAGGTAAGGTTATAGCGTCGTATTTCAATTAACATACTGTACAGCGTTTTCCTGAATTTGTTTGATTTTTTACTGAATTTTTCCGAATTTGTCTGGACATTTTACAGTCTTTCTCTGAATTTTAACCAACCAATCGATGGCTTTCCATATTTTCCCTGTAAGTTTATAAGCTTTTCTACGAAAGTTGCAAGGGATTTGATTTCATTTGACCAGATTTCTCACCTCGATTGCCCTGGCATTTTATCAGATCAACTTTCATCGTTTTTTCTGTCTTCTCCCGATTTTTTCTGATTTTTCATAATATTTTTTCGACGAGGAGAAAATGTGTGGAACAATAAGAGAAGCTATTACGCTGTATCCTAGCGCTAAGCTGCATCCTGTATCGCTGTATAAGTCCTTGGAATTCAAATTATCCGACTTATACGGATATTTTAATTAGACAAATAGTTGCAACCTTTGGTATAGAGATGGAGAAGAGATTGGGATGAAACCAATACCAGAAGAGCAGTTTTTGAAGTAGAAATAATGGGCAAAAATTGAATACATTGGTTTCAAACTTAAAACTAAACTAAAAAACGGCCGTGTAGTTCCTCATCGTTCCCGGTGATCCTTAAAAGATGTAAAATTAGCCAAATTTAATAAAAAAAAATCAATAAACGTCACCTTGCTTAAGATAATGATTCAATAATCGAATCCGTAACGAAACATCCAACGGTCGGGCAATAATTTCCTTTTTCAGCAATTCCTCCACCTGAACGGTTGACATCGAATCGGTCGACGAATTAAAGAGTTTAAACCTTAAATTTAACGCCGATTCGTGTTGTATATTTTCCGCTTCCGCGACCGTTGACCAATACTTAATTTGTTCGGCGGAAACATTAACATCGGACGCTTGGAGATACTTGCACACCTCAATCAGTAGATCGGGCTGCTTCGGATTTAATTGTAGGGAACGTTTGTAGGATGCGAGCGCCTTATCCGGTTTTTTCAACAGACCGTACAGTTGAGCTTGGAGACGATGCGCCACCGAACAATCTTCTTTTACCGTTAGATAAGCGGACACGTAATGTAAGGCAGTCTCATATTCACCGATTTTAGAGTACAGCCGGGCGATGGTTAGCCCACGGAGGTTTCGCTGAAAAATAGGTAAAATTTAATTAGAAATTACGAAGCAATAAAAATTCCATTGCCAAAATCGGGTTAGAAAAAAAAAACCGACGCGCATCATTTTTCTGCTATCATCATCGGTTCGTCCTTCATCACCGCCGACGACATCCAATTTTCACTCACCTCACTGCTCGTCCGTAATTTCGCCAACGATGTACGAACGTGTTTATCAATTTCCTTCTTCGTTTTAAACATTTTCTTCCGATAATTATTCAAATTAAAGCGTAAAATTCGGGTAAATTACGAAATTCAATTCACTTTCTTCTTTTTTTTGCTGGCGACTTTTTCCGTTCTTGTCACTGAACAGCGCTGACATTTGACAGCTGGGATTTATAACGTACTAGATTCTAGAATGGCGGTGCTTGTTTAACAAAACTGTCAGTTAAGAAGAAATTTAACGGTGAATTTTTAGAAATATTAATTAATTTTTATTAAAAATGGAACATCCGGCATCGGAATTAAAGGTAAAACTAACGAAAGGCGACCTAGAGAACTCGTACGGTCGAGAATTGAGGAAATTTGAAGTCAATCGTTTGGTGGATCGGGCCATCCGTCAAATTGATGTGGATCACCTCCCATTATCAGTTGAAGAGGATCGAGGGAAGCTAAGAAAAATCATATCATCAATGAGATTGATTGGATTACATCATTTACTGGCCGATTCCGAGCTAGAAAAATTAACCGGTAAAACATAACCTTAAAATTCATATTCCCAATTTATTCCGTTCATTTTTTAAGATTTACAGTTAAGCATATCAACCAAAACGATGATCCAAGAACAGGTGAATGATAATATCACGGATATTTGCCAGAAATCGTTACCGTTTGCCGATCAGCTCCTTTCCGAGTCAACGTTAGACCGGCACCGAGACAAAATCTTGGAATTCGATTCGAAAGTTCGGGATCTAACCCGGAAATTAGCTGAACGGAGATCGTATAAATGTAAATTGTTACGGGATTGTGCGGAAATGAAAGGTGGCGATCAATCCGTTCATTACATTGAAGATTTATCGAATAAAATGGTGATTGATTGTCGGGAGGCGCAGTAAGTTCAATGTGGACCTTTGTTTAAAATTTATTTTTAATTTCTTTCCATTTTTAGATTGTTACGGGATGTGATTGTTCATGATATTGGACAGAGTACGAGTAGAACATCGGATGCCCTCCAACAAATACAAGAGTTTGTTGATGAGAAATTAAAAAATTAAATGATTTTTTTTATACATTTTATAGCCACTGCCCTTGTTACGGGTAAACCTAGGTCGGAATTCGATCCTATAGATTCGAGGTAAATGGTTCTTCGAATCAATATTACAACAATTCTATTTTATTTATTCAATTATTATTTTTTTATCAATTTATTATACCAAATGTATCCTTTCTATTTAAGAAATTTGTATTTTAAATTTTTCTTTATCCAATGAGGTGGAACCATTGGATAATTCTTTGACGAATTTATCCGGCGATATTTTTAAATTCATAATGTCTCCCTGGCAGCGATGAGTGATTATCAAGAGTTAATTATATGTAAAGGTTTTATACTGGTTCTATGCTTTTAGCGGAATAACTGTCACCAAATGGATAGTTTAGGGATCCATCTTTATCCCGATAGCTAAGGGGGAAAGAAATCTTAAGAAACTAAACATTAGTTCAAAATTTTTGATGAGTTTTGACGACTTTAATGAAGCTTTTGTTTATAAATTTGAGATTTCCATCAGAATAAATAAAAGAGATAGAAAACAGATTTCAAACTGGATAAAATTATGTCTACTAAAGTGTTAAGCATTCTTTGAGTTTGAATTGAGATTTCTAGTTTGAAAACAGTTCTTAAAAGTAGATTTTCGGAGTTTAGGGTTTAAGAAATCGGACCTTTTTGAATAAAAACCATTCAGTTTTTTTTATAATTAAAAAGTAGCTTTTATTTTCAATTTTATATTTTTCAAATAGTTCAACTTGTTTTTTTCTTTATAACAGTTATTTTAATTATTTTTTTTCCATTTTTTTTTAAATAATTAAACATAAGTCACATCATTATTTTTTAAATTTTTTAAATTCAATTATTATAAAAAATTGTTTGGGGAGAAGGGCGTTTAATAATAATAATATAGCGACAATGATTATTAATTACACATTAATTTGAAATTTATTTCATATATTCATAACATTTAATTTTTAAGAAAATAAAAATAAAAAAAGGGATCTGTTATTGTGTAATTTTGAAATTTTTGAAACATAAAAACCAATTTAAAGAATTTTATTTCTCGTTTTATAATCTCTCTCTCTCTCTCTCTCTCTCTCTCTCGAAACGATTTCCTCTCAAAAAACAGGTACATTTGTAGTGATTTTTTTTTTAAATAATTAGAACTCGAAAAAAATTGTCGAAAAATTAAAAAATTTGTTTGAAAAACCAAAATAATTACAATTCGAACAAAAACAGCACAAGATAATTTTTGTGTAAAAATTTTCAAAAGTCAGAAAGTATATTGACGATTCAAAATTAAGTAAATAAATTAATGGAATCTGTAAGCTGGTAAATAAAATCAAGAACCGAAAAAATGAAACTAAAATAAATTAACTCATTTCTTTTATTAATTTTTGCTCAACGTCAAAAATTAAGAAAAAAAAATCTAATGCAAGGGTTCAAAAAAAGGAAAAAAAAATAGAAAGTGGGCGATTTTTTTTATTAGAAAATACTAATTTTAATTTAATTTTAGTTAGGCATTAGTGTGTATTTATTTTTTGTGTAATATTAAATTCAATGCGATTTTTATTTTGTGTTATATGTTGTATACGAGGTATATGCATAATAACCTATTCTCTTAAAATAGGAAGGCATCTTTTTCTTTTATTAACTTTTGATTAAATTTATTAATAATTTTTTTTTTTTATTTTTTTTCATAAAGTTAAATTTTTAAATTTTTTTAAACACTAAATTAA
>JANTOP010006007.1:0-16785 GCA_027564815.1 Symmerus nobilis
ACAAAACTTCATTGAAATCAAAAATCATGCGTCCAAAAATTTAAAAATTTTTGTTGAAATTATATGAAACTCATCTAAAGTGTCCTGCATTATATTATGTAGTATGGATAATTAGCAACTTTTTTATGTATTCACTGTAGCAGCGCCTTTTACAGCGAAAGGTTATTTTCAAGATGGCTTAAAGGGGTAGTTGAACTGTCCATTTTACATACAAAATCAAGGTACCTTTTTCTCTAAGATTACTCAACCTATTTTCTTCAAATTTTGCAGGCTCTATCTTGGCTATAAAATGAGAATGTTGTCTGGAGGTTTAAAAAAAAAAAAATTACGGATTTTACAGCAAGTTGAAATTCATATGAAAGAACAAATTTCAACATGCTGTAAAATACGTAATTTTTTTTTTTAAATCCTCCAGAAAACATTTTTATTTTATAGCCAAGATAGAGCCTGCAAAATTTGAAGAAAATCGGTTGAGTAGTTTTAGAGAATAAGGTACCTCGATTTTGTATGTTAAAATGTTAAAATGGACAATTGAACTACCTTCTTAAGGAAATTAGTTTAAAAAAGTAACAAACGTTTTGTTTGTAATATTATTTCAACTTTTTGCATAAAATTCGTAAATAAAATTTCATAATTTTTTTTTTATGTTTTTGGAACTTGGCAGAGGAAGACAACCTGATTTTGATTATTAGCTACAGATGTTATTATACTTATACAATATGTTATTTTCGAGTTTATAACATTGTTTAAAAATCTATTTCATTTTTATCTATATTATGAATATTATACAGATCGCTAAATATATGTATAAACCACGATTATGAAAATAATCTCTTAAGATTAAACCCAAATTTAAGGAAATGGAAAATAAAGCCCGTTGAAAATCAGGCCAAATTCGGATTATTAACAAATAATAAATTTGCCAAATATATAGATAGTTCAACGGTCAAATTGGTATTTTTATTAAGTAACAATGGTTTTAAGAAATTTAAATTATAGAGGATTGATAACATTTTTATTTTGAAACTCCATGCATCTTGATTAATGGTCTCAAAGATTAGGTGAAGAAAACAAAAAATTGTATGAAAAATATTATGAGTTTAAAATTATATAATTTTAATTTGAAAGATATTTCATTTATTTGTATCATCATTTTTATTTATTAGATTTAGTTGCTGGTATTAATTTTGGTCAATTCCTTCCGATGAAGATGACACTTCTTATTGTTATCTTTGTATATAATATGATCAGCGTGAATAATAGCTATTATTATTAACGATATCACTTCCTTCCAAATATAATATCTAAAGTAAAATCCTATCAATTGACGAATATATAAAATTGCTCATAATTCCTTATGTCTTTTATTTTAATAAAAAATTAGACCTTTTAAATGTATAATATTTGAATTGAATTATTTCTTATGATAAAATGTAATGGTGTAATTTATTAATATAAATGTTAAATATTTTTGAAATAATATTTGTTTAAAATTTAAATTATTGTGTAAAATAAGTACCGTCAATACAAAACAAAAAATACAGACGATATCATAATCGCCAGCTCCGTTTGATGATTAACACACAGATTTCAAATATCATTTATAATGGAAAGGATATATCGACTATAATATTTAAGTGTATAATCGAAAATCAGGAATGTCGATGTCTTATCATTAAAACGGCTACAAATGATCCAGCGAGACCGACCTTCACACCATCTTCTTCTTAATTATTTCAGTTGACAAATTTGTTAAGGTATTTTCGGTACATGATAATTCTCAAAATAAAATATTTCCCATTTACAAATTTCAGAAGATTTATCAAGGTTCTTTCTTATTCGGTGCTAATCATTTTCAGAGGTCTGTTTTCAAAGAATTCTTTGAAAATATTTCCCATTCTCCAAATTTTCGTGCACTATATTTTGAAATCTTCAACGTATACAGACGCTCTATGTATAGAATTTTAATCTGTATAAAGAAAAAAATATTCGTGATTTGATGATAGTAAAACTGCAGTTTTATAATAATTTATAATTATTCGGTAATCCATCTTACATCTTATACAGAGCATGCAAATAATACAAATTACAACATACAAAACAGTTAATCATTACGATCGGTAAGTAAAGCAGTGTAGTTTTCAATTCGTTAACTAATATCAACAGCGTGATTCGAAAATCAGATACTAATATAATTAGATGTATTCTAGTCTAGTCATTAAATTGTAGCGATCATATAGAGTTACCCTGTGGTGCAATAACCCAGTTTATATTAACAACAAAAATTAACACTTGTATGTATTGTAATTTAAAAATTGGTTATCTTATGCTGGTTTGATGATCATAAAGTTATTTATTTAATAATAATTTGTAATGTAAATGGAATTATATATTATAAATAAATATAATTTGTTTTTAATAACATAAATAAATCTTAAAAAAAAAATTCTTTGTTGCGAAAAAGATGTCGATAATTATAGTAGACGGCATTTTAACAAATAGATAATAATTGAAGTACATTTTGCAGGTATACCTCAATTTTCACAAAAATTACATGATTTATATTAAATGATGAAGTAGCAATCATTATACTAGCTAAAGATAAAAAGAATTAAATTAAAAGATCCAAATAACCGAAATAAAATTTAAAATTAATATTTCTCGTAATTTGGATAAAGTGTGACATACGCTCTTTTCCACGATGCCCCTCGATTGTTATTCGAACACAATGGTAATTATGGATATAAAATATTATCCTATTGAATTAAAAAAATAATTAGCAAATAATAGAAGATAATTTATATTTATATTATACACCTATTATAGTCAATATTTAATAAAATAAATAAATAATTGATTACTATTTAATAATGGAAAATCATTTAAACTCATCATAATTAGTTCTTATGGTGTGGATGGATCGTGATCTTAATATTATTTAAGATAATTAATAAAGGAACTCAAGTGAATGAAAAATTGCTTTACGAATTATTGTAGACAACAAATTTAAGAAATAAATTAAATAATCTTGATAGCTTTATGTGGAACTAGGAGAACCCAGTCTCGGATAGTATAAAAATTTTACAACATTAATTGAAAAAATTAACAGAGAAAATTATCTGGATAAAGGAAAGATATTTAACGTTCATAATTAGAAACTAAAATTTTCCAGCGAGACTGAGCTGGAACGTAAAAACGTAAACTCGCTCAAAAAATTTCGGATCAAACAGTTAGGTGAAGTTAAATAAAAGTGTGTAAAAATAAACGAGCGAACATTGGTTGGGATATTATGTTTCTTATAAAATTGTATTAATTATTGCAGATATTTTTATAAATTAAGTAATTGTTTTGAAATTTTCCTAAAGGTCATTTTATTAAGATTCACGAACATTTTCTTTGCTTTTTACCATTTGGCTATATAAATTTTAAATGTTTATGATGGTAATAATCACCTCTATATAAATATATACGTATCTCATCATTATTTTTTATATATTAATTACGGAATATATTATAATTATATATGTAATTTACCCAAAAATCTTAAAATTAATGAATAAAATAAAAATAATAAAATAAAATAATCATAAAAATATCTTGCATTAAAATAAATTTGTTTTGTTTAATAATAATAAATTAATAAGGTCGGTATAATAAATAAATCATTCTTAATAATTCTTAATTGTATTATATTATTTCTTAATATTATTTTGTTTTCAAATTCAATTTTTATGATAAAAATGCAATAAAATTAAAATATGAATGGCAATAAAAAGATAATTATCTTTATTTATAAAATGGGTATGGATACAATTTACAAAAACTGACCGATTTGGTTTTCGCTTAGTTTTTCGCAGATATTATTTTAATGTTTGATCGAACCATTCGGCTATCAACCAAATTTATTGAAATATTCTACTTGTATATAAAAATAATACATATACAAATAATACACATAAAAACCATAATGATAACCAACAAATAATCTATTCCCTAAATAACGGATAACAACTAAAAATTTGCACAAACATTAGACGTTGATTCTATATACAATTTATTTTGGGCTGGAAATGTAAAAACGCAGAAAGTTGCTGTGACACTTAGGTAAAAATACCAAAATTAAATATTTCGGAAAAGTTGAAATTTATCCATGAAATATTAAAAATTCTTCCCGGCTCGCACCGAGAAATTTGAATATCGGACATCGCCATATTTGATCCGGATTTCTAGGCTATTTTCTTCAGAATGTTTGAAAAATATTCGAAAAAAATGTAATGACACAGGAAGGTTATAAATTTGTTGAAAAAAAATACAAAAATATCAAAACTAAACTTTTCGTACAAAAGCTCTGCAAAGACATAAAAGCTCCCAGAAACATTTTTTTGGTATCCTTTTTTACGTGTTAAAATATATTTCTATCTAGATAACGATACTATAACTAAATTTGAAATTTTCCCAAAAAAAGTTTCAAAAATCTCGAAAGCCTACTGAAAGCTTAAAATTTAAATGTCTCTTTATATAATTTGGAATCGAATTTTTATCCCATTCATTAAATTTAAATGAAATATGGAATTTTCGCAGAAAGCTTATCCAAACTATTAAAAGCGTAAGGAAAGCTCTAAATTTTGAACTTATTTTTGTACATTTCAAAACTAGTTTTCTATTCAGATAACTATCATCTAACAAAATTTCAACTTTTTCCAAAATAAATCTCCAAAGTTTTTTGAAAGCTTAAAATTAAAATTTCACTTTACATAATTTAGAATCGAATTTTCATCCAATTAATTAAATTTAAATGAAATATGAAATTATCGCAGAAAAATCAAAAAATTAATTTTCTATCCAGATTATCAAAATTTTCAGAATTTCAACATTTTCTAAAATAAAGCTTTAAAAATTTCGAAAGTTCATTGAAAGCTTAAAATTTAAATATCATTTTAAATAATTTGGAATCTAATTTCATTAAATTTAGATAGAATACGAAACCTTATCGATCCACTGTAAGCTCAACGAAAGCTTCAAGTTTAGAACTTCACTTTTAAGTTTAAAAATCTATTTTCTACAATATATTATATGTCTTGTCATGAAATTTTAAATTTTCCCCAAAAAACATGTTTCAAAAATATCGGAAGCTCAAAGAAAGATATTTTGCATTCAATTCAATTCACTAAAGCTTCGGCAGAAATTTTAATTTACCACTCTATAGCTTTAATGAATAAAATAATATTATATTCAATTAAAAGCTTTGGATAAGCTTGGTGATTATTGACAAAGTTATTAAATAAAATAATTTCAGTTTGAAAATTGATTACGATTTGGTCGATATTTCAGGTGTGCTCTGCGCCTTCTGCGCATTAGGCTGCACGCCACTGCTTCCAAGTAAATAGGTACTTCCCCGAAATGAAACATGACCGCCTGTATTACGCAAATGCAAATGTCGGGTAGATTAACCAAATATAAAAGCCCGTGACATACACGGGCGTATGCTTTTAACCTTAAGTGGTTAATGAATCGGATTAAAATTTTATCCCAAATTATATAACATAGAATTGAGCTTTCAAAGAGCTTACCGAACTTTTGAAACTTTTTTTGAAATTTTTATATTTCGTTAAACGACCATTTTTTGGGTAGAAAATACATTTTAAAACTGAAAAAAATAAGATTCGGAAAATAAAGCTTTATAAATAGCTAAATTAAATAATTAACTAGAATAATTGAAATAATAAGTTAAAATAATAACTTGATCTGTTGAGTAGATATTTTAGATGGTATGATGCCCTGCGCCTTCTGCTCAATAAATTAATTGCTGAATTTAAAATCATAATCCTAAAGTTAGAAGTAATGGTTTTATTCTTCGAAAATCTGCTTCTCCTTTTGTATCTCATCTATTGACTTCTCAATACCTTTTAAAACCTACATACAAATAGGCCAGTTTCTAAATTTTTTTTCCATAATACTAATTTTATTATTTCTATATTTCTTACTGATTCTATGCCCCATAAAATTAATGCTATTCATTTTTATTAACAATAATTCATCAGTAATTCTTGTGCAGAATTCTAGAAAAAATGTCAAAATGTTCAGCTATTCCACATGATAATATTCATTCATAAAAATATTATATACAAAAGATGAAATGCTTTAAACTGTATTAAACTGGAATAAACTGAATTAGATTTTATATATTGTATAAGCATTTAAATGAGAATTTTTTTGCCAAAATCAATTTTTAGGGACATTATCGAGAACATTATTTATGAATTTGAATTTATATCTATTAATTTAGAGTTTAATTTTATATGGGGCCATCTATTCTTATGAAGCTAATTGATTTAGTGACATTTTTAACACAGAATTAAATTATGTATACCTATATATAAATACAAGTATGCAATAATTGTTATTTATTTATTTAAAATTTATTCTAAAAGGATCATATTTTTAAATAATCCCGTTTAGAATTGCCCCAGTTTATTATATAGCCCTTCTTGTAGTTCATTTGCAGACAACCGTTTCGGATTTTCTGCAAATGAATCGTTAAATAACGTATTATATAATGAAATGGTATAACTGAATTATTGGCGTGCAATAATGCAATAATTATGAAAATATGGCAAAATGTTTACTTTGTAATAGTACCCAACCTTAATCCAATAGTGGTCACTGGGTTAATAATAGCCATCCAAATCGCTCATATTATATGTATTATTTTCTCATTACGCGGTAGTATATTTTTGCGTTTCTACGTCAGATATATAAATATGATTAAATTGACATACATACTTCCTAATGTATTGACAATGTCCGCTTGCATAAAATATATCTTTTCTTAGATATTTCTTAGATAGATCGTAAATGAATATGAAGAAGTAACTTCATATAAATAGTAAATAGTAAATATAAAAAAAAATCGAATTGACATGATATACCAGGAATAGATCTCAAATGAAAAGCAGTTTTTTTTATAGGATTTTATATTTTATTCACATAATTTGGGAAAGGGCCCCTTCCGAGTTAAAGCATTAATAGATCACTATGGTTATCTGCTATTTGGATCCGTTTTCAAATTTTCAAAACTTTAAATTTTTCGATAAATTGTAACAGTTTTCCTTAAAAGTCACCGTTTTATTGATATACCACTTATATCAGGGGGTTATTTTCTAAAAAAAGTTTGTCTCACAATACTCTCATTAGACCGTTTGGGTAATTAGATTTTCCGATTACTTTCGAAAATTTCCCTTAAAATTAAGTTTCCCAAAAAATGGACTGACAAATTTGGAAAAAACAAAATTATTTCAAAAGTGTTAATTTCTTTTAAAAAAAAAAACATTTTTAATAAAAACACTTCCAGAATTACTTAGAAATAATCTGCCATTATTAAAATTAAAAAACAAAAAATTTCCGTTAAAATTCTTAGGCAAATTTCGAATGAAATTCATTGAATGTTTTCAAGTCAAATTTTACGGCGATTTTGACCATATAAGTTTGGAAGTGTTGATTTTCCAATTTCCCTGATTTTCCAATTGCTACTGTTTTGTTTGTATCATTCGCTGGCCCGCTGATCATCTAAATTAAATTATAAATTTAAATTTTTGAAATAACCAACGGACAAAAATATTGGTAATTCCTTGCAGATATTTAGATACGAAATTTGATATAATTTGAAAATTCATTTTCAAATTTACAAAAACGATAAATATACGGAAATAAGAAAATGGTAATAAAACTGGTAAAAGTTGTAACATTTTGGTTAAGGTCATTACCTCTGCACACCTCATGGTGATTTTGATCGCACGCCACTGTAGCACAAGGACTCGAGTCTTGGAACTTCGATTTTTAAAGGAAAAATCTAATACTTTCCAGTATAATACTGTATAATAATTTCAATTTTTTTCAAATTATAAATTAAATAAAATTTAAAAAATTTTAAATTTAGAAATTTTTTTGGGACAACTTAAGATACAAGATTCTATTTATAAGAATTTGAATTAGGTGAAAATACACATTTATACGGGACTAATGAAAATGAGGGAAATTTTCTTTATTATACGATTTTCTTTTTCAATGTATAAAATGAGTTGTTTTTGAGTTGGGTTGAAAGTATTGAATTTTTAAATGGAATTGAATTTCGGTGTTCTAACACCTTATTGTGGTTTTATTTAAATTAGCCTATAGTTAGCAAAAAATTGGTTCCAAAATTTTAAATAGCTTTACTTACAATCTGGGTCATCGTGCAATTAACTAATCCAATGGAACGAAATATTTGTTATTTGTTTATTGTTTTACTTTTAACTTTAAAATATCAAGATAAACTCACTAAATTCATAAAATCATCATTATCATATGTATTCAAATTAACCTCGGATTATTATTTAAATTTATTGTTAATAATTCCTTCACCATTTTTTATAGAAAATATTTACTCCGGAATTTAATTGTTCGAAATCTCTAAAAATATTAATAAATGAAATCCATTAATTCCTTAAATAATATTATTATAGAGAAGCTATTCAGAATACCAAACCTAAGTCAATCACCGACTTTCTCGGATTTCGTTGTTTTGATTAACCCGCTATTAATACAAAAATTAATTAAATATCCTAGTATTTATTGCTGATAAAAACCCTTTTATGACATAAATTCGTGAGATAATTTATTATCCATGTTATTTATTTAATTTACTAAATATATAGTAAATTAAACTTAATAGACTCAAAGATATGAGCAAAATAACCCATAACTTCTCTGTATAAATTACCTAACAAAATTATTCATTTTTTATATATTTTGTTTCGTAAAATACAGCTTCCCACTATTCGATTTTTGAAATCGGGAAATTTGTAGAGAAGCAAAGCTGTAGTATTACCAAATATATTATTTATATATTATATTTATTTAGTTTATTTTATTTTTAATTTTCTAAAATTAAACTTCTTCTGGAATTTAAAATAAAATTCTAACTTTATCATTAATTTACGATTAATTTCAATTAATTTCATAAATAATGTATATAACGATTTGCAAGCTTTACAATCAGTAGATTATTATTTATATGTAAAAAATTGTATTACTCGAAATAAATTTCAATTTATTTGGATTTCTTATTGTTCTAATAATTAATTCAATGTAATTATTTAATTAAATTTAAAATCAGTTTTTGTAACTGAACCGATCGCGGTAACGAGAAATTAACTACTGTGTGACTACAATTAAAGTTTGTACTTAGGTTACATTAAATTTTTTGAATTTTTTTTTAAGTATTGCACCGTTCAAATAACTACACTGATATAAATATATATACACAATGTTATTTTATAATTCTATATTACAAACCACAGAAAAAAAACAATACAAATATACAATGAATCCATCCGATCTTTGTGGTTCGTTTTCGATTATGTAAAATATTTTATTGTTTTATAACGATTTACAAATTTACATAATTTTATTTATTTATTTTTTTATTTAGAGGATATCCAAATGTTAAGGTATTTGACTTTTCATTCTGACGATGACTTATTGTTATTGAGAAGACTATCTATAAATAGCCTCTTCTGTACAAGCAATGGATATAGCTGTAAAAATGCAGTATTAATATTAAGTCAAATTATAAAAAATCGTGCCGATCCTCAGGTTGGCAGAGCATTGTAAATATTTCATTAATATATTTAAATAAATGGTCATCACAATATCAATGTCTATATTATTAACCTGAAGTTAATCATATTTATTAGCTTGTATATATAATATAGGATATGCGGCTAATATGAACCCCCCTAACCCCTCTACATAAATATCTATTAATTCCACGTCTTCCAAACAACAGTTTAGGCCCAGGCCCACAGTTTGTCCCAATCCCAAAGCTTTCTTCGAGCTTTTAAACTTTTACGGAGCTTTTGTAGGAAAATTTCAGTTTTGATTCAATTTTATTTTTTCAGGCTAAAATAGGTTTGAATACGTATAAAATTTTATTCAAAACTTAAAGCTTTCGCTGAACTTGTAAAGTTATACGGAGCTTTTGCTGTAACATTTTGAGCATCGTTCACAGTTAAATTATTTGGATGGAAACTAGGTTTCAATACTTTATTCGTATTACATACCAAAGTTAAAGCTTTCTCTAGCATTAAAAGCTTTCGTAGAGCTTTTGTAGGGAACTATTCAGATTTGATTAAAATTTAATTATTCGGATTTAAATTATATTTCAAAACATATAAAAATATATTCACAACTTAAAGTTCGTAATCGGAATATTTTGAGTTATGGTGTAGTTCATTTATTTGAATAGAAAATAGGTGTCAATACGAATAAAATTATGTCTGAAACACAAAGCATTCTTTGAGCTTTCGAGCTCTTTTGTAAAGCTTCTGTAGGAAAATTTCAAACTTGACTGAAATTTAATTATACGGATTCGAATCCATACAATTTTTTCCCAAAACTTTAAGCTCTTGCTGAGATCTTAAGTTTTTGCGGAGCTTTTGCCATAATAATTTGAGTTTCGTTGCAGTTAAATTATTTGATGTATAAAACTATGTAAAATGTTCTAGATTAAATCTAAATGATTAATCCATAAAATTTGATTCCAAACTTAAAGCTTCTCTGCAGTTTCCTTATTATATTCCGAGGTTCTGTACAAAAGTTCCGAATTTCATGAGCATCAAATAAATTGGTTTGTAAATGAATACTTATTGATGGCCCGGCGACTCATATCGCGCCTAGGGCCCGTGAATATCTTAACGTGGCTCTGCTCCCGGCTGAATAAAAAAGTCTGAAATTTTAATTTTAAAAAATATGCCACAATTGTCGCAATAGTAGTTTCTGCGCTTCTCTAGTCTGGAGTGATCATAAATAATTTCATTTTTAATTATTTCTTGTCACTGTTACTGTTACGTTTCCTATAGTTATAACTAAATAATCCATGTAAGTATACTAAATTAAATCAATATAAAAATATCGTATATGGGCATAAGACATAATCAGAGGCATATGTTTATACAAGTCTGTATTTGTTTTTGTATAACTGATCTATATCGAATAAATAAATAATTTTAAATTATTTTATATAAAACAATCTTAAATTATATGCTTTTAATTCAATTTACCAACATTATATGATTGGTGATTAATTGGTGTGTTTTAGGTACGCTTAAGGTCCAAGTGAATAATTGGTGGAACCGATATGTGACCCCGAAAAATGAAATTAAAATTTATTTAAACTCCTCCTTGTTTTTATTTTAAGACAAATTTCTTGTATAATTTAAAAGTACTTTACTCAGCATTAATAAATATTATAGTTATCGTGTTGGTTACATCGGAGGGCATTTATAAGGTGATTGGTTCCTTAAAAGACCATGTAAATATTTTCCCTTCCATAATAAATATATTTTTATTAAAAAGAAATAATATCGATAATGCATTTATTTGTTTAAAATTATTAAGTATAAATAAGGTTCATCGGCAGTACAAAAAATGCAATGCTATACGTTGCGGTGAATGAACATTCAGTACATGATCAATGATTTATTTGATGCATGATTTTCATTATTTCACTTATTTACTTTATTTTTAAGGATCAGTGATGGGCAATTACCAAAATTGATATAAGATATATGATTGATAAACAATAAAAAAAATAATGTAAATAATTATTAATTATCCAACTCTCCAACTCAAGTTATTATTAAATTACCCGCGTAAGAGAAGATCAATGGATAATAATTATCCAACTGATCACTGAATTTTTAATTATTGTTCTCCTATATACATATAACAAAATCTAATAGTAAGTCTTCTGATATTATACAAGTATTATTATAAAATTTAAATATATTTGCAAAAGTAGTGTCTTTGTCATGGTCGTGCTCAACTTTTCCTTGCAAATTAATGATCGATCTATCAGTTCAACATCTAACTTGCTATCCTTTAATTCATTGCTTGCTTATCATAATCATTCTCTTTAAGACGTTTTATAGGTTTACCTATACTTACGGATTTATAATATTTCGCAATTATAACAGTTCAGAACCTTGCGAATATATTTCACATCTTGGGGAAGGTATATACCTATTTACATAATGTTAAAAAATACAGAACAAGGTTAATTTTCAATGTTACTGTTTTTGGGTTAAAAATTAGTTTTTTATGAAAGGGATTGGTTTATTTAATTGAACAAAACAAACAGTAAATTATTGTTTAATTTTTAATTTTAATCATCATTCTTAGTCAAATTTATGATCCATCAATCAAATATGTAGAATGTAACAATATCAATGTTGAATTGTATAATAGGAACAGATTGTTTGCAACTTTTCTTTAACTTACCTACATTGCTTTATTAACAATTATTTATGGCTAACTTCCAATATAACCTAACTAACTGATGGTGGTTTTACGTAACAATATCTTTATTATAATAAAACAAGTGGCGGCAACCTATGACTCGCGGGTCACCGTGTAACCCATTTGATAATTTCAGAATGCTAATCTAATCTAATCTAATATAGTCTAACGCGCAGAAGGCGCAGAGCGCACCTGAAATATCAACAAAATCGTAACCAATTTGCTGTAAATTTCTAACTCAAATTATTTTACTTAATAACTTTGAATGAGCTTTAGAAATTGCTGAAGCATTTTCTTGGGAAAATTTGAAATTTTGTTAAAGATACGAATTTCCTCGATATAAATTTGATTTTTAAATTCGAAACTTAAAGCTTTCGTTAGCTTTTAATAACTTGAATGAGCTTTCTGTCAAAATTCCATATTTCATTTAAATTTAATGAATGGAATAAAAATTCGATTGCAAATTATTAAAAATAACATTTTAATTTTAAGCTTTCGAGGTTTTAAAAGCTTTATTTTGCAAAAAATTAAAATTTCCTTAAAGGATCATTGTTTGGATATAGATTTAATGTAAAAAATTAAGTTCGAAAACTGAAGCTTCCTGGGAGCTTTAAAGTTTTAACAAAGTTTTGTACGAAAAGTTTAGTTTTGATATTTTTGTATTTTTCCCCAACTAATTTGGAAGCTTCCTGCATCATTGCATTTTTTGGATCCGCAGAAAATAATTGGGAAATCCAGATCAAATGTTGCGATGTCCGATATTTAAAGGGTACGAGCCTTTTACGAATTTTTGATTTTTTTTTACTTAGAAGATACATTTCAACTTTTCCGAAATATTCAATTCTTGTATTTTTACCTTTCAAAGCAACTTTCTGCGTTTTTACATTTTTTTCCGGGCGAAGAAATCTGCACACAAATTCCGCACATTTTATGGAGACATTGACCGCACGCCATTGCTCCAATTTAAAAATTTTATCCCGCATTTAAGTAGGGAAGGACTTAGCGGGGAAGGGGGGGGGGGATCATATTCACCAAAAGACTGTTTTAAAAATGAAAATACCACTGATTCGAAACGTCTTCTTAATACTCACATTTAGGATGGTTTTGAGCTGCAGCTTCGAAAGCAGGGCCGCCGAGAGGGGGGTGGGAAAGGGGGAAACCCCCGGGCCCGCGTTTCTAAAGGGGCCCGGAAGTTTGCATATTTCTCTGCTTAAATATTAGACAATATTTTTCTCATAAATAAAAGACCAAATAAGTTATTAAATTATTTAGAAAAGTCAATAATTCTTAAATGCTCCCAATTAAAAAATCAAATGTTAGTTTGATCGGATCATATTTTACTATGTCTTTAATTTTTTATGTCTTGTATATGGGCCCGTAAGTGTTCAGTCCCGGGCCCGAATTTCCTCTCGACGGCCCTGCTCGAAAGTTTGCCGACCCTTTTAATAAAACATATCTAATGGACACCCCACAAAACATAGACCCAACCAGTTCTTAAATTTAATTTCTTTCATTTAGAATAAATTTTCTGAATCAAGGAAATCATATTAGAATTAATATTCTTTCAGCTAACAGATCACAAGAAAGTCATGATATGTCTATTTTTTTTATATCTTATAATTTCTAACTTAGAATAATTAAATTATTGAATAATTATTAATTATAAAGAATTTGATCAATTTAAGATAAGCATATAACAACAACAGGTTCGTTGCGTAAGTCTTTCGTATTTATTGTAAATATTTTTTAGAAAATGTACATTTATATTTTACTAAACGTTTTGTATTCGTCTCAAAACATTTATAAATATTTCATTTAAAAATTATTTCGTCATGAAATAAGGATGGAGCAATGAATGGACAAATCTTTGCAATTTAATAGATATAGAAAAACATTTCAATTTCTATAATTTAAGTAACAACATAAATTTTACCGATTTGTTACATCTGTTCCAAGGCTAGGTTTTCTATTTGGGTGGGTCTCTAAATATAACTATGTTATTGTTAAATATTATCCAACTTTTCTGACTCGAATTTTATATGTCAATTGTAAGTGTAAGTTACGAATTAGATGGTCAACACTATTTATATTTGTGCCTCATAACTTAGTATTTATGTTAATTATATTAGATAGTTAATTAGCGTAAAATAAGTAAGTTCCGTCTTTCGATTGAATCATATTGAAAAGTTCTTGGACGTATAGTTAATGTCCGGATGGCAATTAAAGTTAAATTCAAATTCCAATGAAATAATATTAATATTCCAACAACATGATAATAATCTGAATCATCTTTATGTATTATTATTATTACGAAATACACAAGCTAATATTTTTTTTCGAAATTAGGTATATAGGCGTCTTTCCCCGTATGAATTATTCAATATATTAATTTTGTATGTTCATTATTGTCTTGAATAAAAAAAAGAAAACATTTAAATTGTTTAATATGAGACTGCGAAAACAAAATCTTAACATTACTAATTATAAATGAGTCAAGGCCGCTCAAGGACGGTCGTCTTTTTATGTGAAAAGATATAAAATACGAAAATAGAATAACTTAATTTCGTATAGTCAAAGATATAAATTTTACTATATTTTTTTTTCCAAATGTTTGTATACATTTTAATTTGTAATACATCGGTTTAGATTAGATAGGATCAGATAGATTTCTAATATACAAATAATGCTGCCACTTATTATTGAAATTACTTTAGCTTCTGCTCTTCCTTAATTGAAAATTTTATTTTTGGTTTGGCGCCTCGAAATTAAATATATTTTTGGAATTTTTTGCATGCAATAAAATCTGAGATATAAATCAATAGATAAGTAGGTAGATAGTGGATATTTTAAGTCTCAAACATGATAAATAAATAATAAGTACACACCCATCTTTATACCGTTCTGAAGATTTTTGTTGCAATGCAACTATAGGTGGATATACTGTTGTATCTAAATCTGGATACAAACTATATATTTTGAATATATTACAAACTATAAATGATATCCACACTTAATTTACATAACAGTGCCATTAAATTTATTATTGTTATATAATATGATATATTGATAATTTTATAAATATTTTTGGCGATAGGTGTTTGAACTATATAAACTAAGCGTTATTTGAATGTCAAACAAGTTTTCTTTATCATATACTATAATACTAAATCATGTTTTTGGGAATGATTGATAAGTTAATTTAGAAACTGTCAGCAATATTATTTGACATGGACATGAATAAGAATATACAATTTTTAGACGAAAGTTCTCAAATGGGATGTAAAAAATTCTTAGTTATACAATATAATATTGTGCTGATTTTTGACAAGACATTTAAATTTTGATTACTGGCCTCTAGACGATCTTATTTTAGTTGCCTTTTAAAGGAATATTAATAAACTTTTAGTATTATATTATTCAATATTTCATGGATTTAATTAAATCATTTTTAAATAATTTCAATTTCATGATCAAATCAGAATAGTTATTAGCCGGTATAATTAGAATATTGAATATAAAATTAAATAAATCGTTAAGTTAAGATATTGAAAAACAATGAATGAATTCAAAGGTATTTATAAAGGGAATTAATACAGAATGATATAAGATCGAACTTATTAGAACGATTTTAAATAGAATAATATATATTTGTAATGTTCCGAAACTCAGGCATAATTATATTCTTACTTATAGATTTAATTTAATTTTTATTTAATTATACAATTTTAAATCTACAGAATAATAGGTTGAAACTAAGCCCTTATACACTATCTAAAGAATAGTAATTTACTATAATAATTGTATTAAATATTTTGATAACATGTTTACAATAGGAATAATTTTGCTTAAATTATTAACAAAATTTTTATTATTATTAATAGTAAACATTTGCTTATTATTGTATTATGATGAAAAATAAATATTTGTTTAATTTTCAACATTACGCCTGCTTAATTTCAAGCGTTATGATTATATAATTAAACAAAAATTGTCTACCTCTGATTAATATCGCCTCTTCGAAATTTCGAAAATGATCGGAAATAATAAAAAACATTTCTTATTGCAAATTGTACAATAAGAACTGGGAATTGCACGAAAATGTTCTGACATTTCTCGGTCATGTTTTGGTATATTCCTAAGAATTGTTAGTAATTCTTCAAAATGTTTGAAAAAAATTTACACTTCCAACAAACATATTTCAATTTGAATTTCTAAAAAATCTCATTAAAGATTCGAATATAGCTCGATAGTCATGTTTGTTTAAGGACAGAGGTTAACTTTTTTTTGCATTTTTTTATGAGTTTTCATAAATTTTTCGTGCCGAAACAGTGAGACCTATCGAGAAGTTCTTTTCCGTATCATTTTTATTGACAGTTTTTATGTTAATACAAATTTTTATAAGACATTTCGTTGCGTCGTACTCGCTTGGCGTGTTAGACCGCAGGAGGC
>JANTOP010006018.1:0-16782 GCA_027564815.1 Symmerus nobilis
TGTATTGAACAATGAAATATATTTACTTTTTTACTTTATTTTATTTGAAACTAATTAAAGAATAATCACAGAAATTTTAATTTAAAAAAAAAACCGCACTATTTAAAAAGTTATGATAAAGAAACTATTCCGCAAAATACTTATGAACGCTACTGTATATCATCGGTTTGCAACCAGACAGCATTAAGTCAAAAAATAAGGCTTTGAGTAAATCGATTTTTGAACTTATGAATATCTCTAAAACATATGGGATAAATGACTTAATGCAATCAAGTCACAGCTATATCTTTTAAACTATCCCCTTCCTAGTTATGAGACTTTAATAGCATAAAGTTAATTCCATATGCTACACTTTCTCATCTATAACTCAAAATTGGAAAAAACTGACTTAGTGCTCTGGTCGTAAACCGACGATATGTTTTCCGAACATCGTGTTGAGATTCTGCTGAAAAAATTCTTTCGAGTGTTTTATGTAGTCTCATGTTCGTGAGTTGATCGTACACAAAATGTGAGAGCAATGCGGGTGGGTAGTCATAGTTCTTGGTTTCTCACTGTAGCCATACACATTAAATGAAAAATCATTCAATGTGAAGTTTTAATAAATTTATTCCAATTACGGTAATTTTTGCAGATTTTTTTACAATTTTCGGAAGTGTTCCATAACCGGGCACCAAATTTTTTTTCGCCGAAAATCAGACCTTTAAAAAATTGATGAAAAAGATATCTGCTTTTAATGTAATCGGTTGACTTTGTAATGAGTAAAGATTGCTATTGATCTTAGCTTTTAAATGGTGTTCACTATATTGCGAAATATTTTATTGGTAAGTTCTTTTTGTACAAATATTATTTTTTCAGCAAAATGTTCCAAGAAATTAATTTATGACGTAATCAAGATATAATTACTATTCTTTGACATCTTTCATATTTTTTTATTAAAAATCGGGCACGCGTAAGAAAATTTGCGAAGTTTTTACACCGCAAATTATTTTTCAATAAGAAAAGCCCGCAAATAAGAAGTCGAGTTGAAATTTGAACGATGAAACGCTGGACGACCTGTCTTTTCTAAAAGCCTATTTAAAGAAACAAGAATTCAAGAAATAAAGAATTTTTCTTTTATTTCATTATGTAGTATTTTTTATTTGTTACTATAATGAATTAAGTTTTGTTATGTTTCAATGGCAATCAGCCTGTTGAAGTCCACTGCTGAACATAGGCCTCCCCGTCTTAACCTATTGTCATTGACCATTTTAAGTTAATTGACAACAGGTGCATATGTTTCTTGCCTACTCCCATATACAGGAGTCTTCTGTACTATACTAATGCACAGTACGTGGTGCCGCCATCTTTACGTGACCATCCGATATCACGCGGTTAGTGTTCGACAACTAAGGCGATGGAAAATCATTATTTTGTTAATATAATAATTCGTCGCCACCAGGGATCGAACCCATAACCTCCCTCTTCCAAAAGCTGTGTCGTTGCTGTTTGGGCCGTGACAGAGGTATTTGTTTCAATAAATAATAATATTAAACCAATTTTTATTTATTTTTCCACTTTTATTATGTAATTTCAACTTTGATAAAAGTCCAATTCTAATCCCGGTACCAAACCCGGGATCCCGGGATTTGGATAATATAATCCCGAAATCCCGGAATTGAAAATATAACACGGAATTGCAAACGCTAGAACAGATCTTATGATTGAAAAGAAATAGTTGATTACTATTAGTACATCACTTTATAAGAATAATTTATTCTTTAATCCATAATAGTACCTTACCACAGTATAATTTTCTTATTAAAACGGAAGAAAATGTCAACCACATTCCACCCATTTCGATCTATAATTTGTCCCTCATTATTTCCATAAAATTACTAATAAATTTAGAATAAATTAAAAACTTGACCAGTGACTGGTACGTGCATTTAAAACAATAATTTCTCCATGTTCAGCAAGTTCTATGTATTATTTCTTTCTATAAACTTGGGAAACATTCAATAATATCACGCACATTTTATTACGGGAACAGTATATATGAATTCAGACCAGTGGCGTATTTGGCAAAAGGCTGTGTAGGCTCTGGAATAGAGCGGCAGGTTGTAGGAGCAGTAAACTTCTGGTGTAGCGTAATGTTAAAGAATTTAACATTTTTGTAAATTCAACAATAAGTGAATGAGTGCGAGCTAAGGCGATAAGCAAAAAACAAAAGCGTTACTGGTATTAGAAAAACAAACCGACACGGGAGAACCGAGCATTAAATTGTTTTAGGCCTACGGCAGCCGAAGATGCGAATCCGACCCTGAGCCAGACCTTCTCCTCCCTTACACTTATCAATAAACCGATTATTATTTAGAAAAGCGACTTTAATGTAATTTGCGATATATTTTATCATATAGCGTTGTTGCACCGTTGCATACATGTTTTTAATGTAAGATTAGTATTGCTGAGAATACAATACGAGATTGATTATACAGAAATGTATAAGGCAAGTTACGATTACACTAGCGAGCATAAAGATAATTTTAAAGCTTTAAATAAACGTAAATTTTAGTTCAACATTGGTTAATTAAAATTAAACTTATATCCGGGCGGACTATTTTCAAATAATTAGGGTATCGAACCGGAACAAAAATAACATGGTATCGAACATACACAAAATAGCGCATCAAGCCGGGGCAAAAGAAAATAGAATAGTATTACTTGATAAATTTTTATTAAATAAACATAAGAACTAAAACAAAAAAATGCGTTCCAGAGTTTCGTTACGAAAATTTTCATATTGTGCAATCGTTAATTTTATAATTCGCAAATTAGAATATAAAATACAGAAAAGAGCGAATATTAACCGTTAGACTCCTATCCTATAGTTATTATCAATAAAAATGTTATATTTGGCGCCAAGAACTTTAATGTCAATCAACTTCTTAAAGAATGCTTCATAATATCATTCCAATCACCTGTTTTTCTACTTTGCTTTATTATGCTAACTTCTTTCTCTCTATCTCTCGTTCTCTTCTAAATCCATCCACAATTTAAAGTTCAAGCTGGCGTACAAAATATTATTTAATAATACAAGACACAGTCACTGAGTCTAGCATTTCTTTATAAAAAAAATACTCGTATTTATAAAAAATAATACGTGTTCCTTCTGATGGAAAGGCAAAGCATTTTGTATTAATAATCGTAAATACAAAAAGTATTTAAAAAATAGATTTAAAAATGATAGAAAACTTGTTTCATTTTCTCGTATTTAAGTTCGCAATTCAACAAACATGAAGATGATTAATTTGAATATTAAAATAAATAAAAACCTGAAGAATTCTTCATTTGTTAAGTGTTTTATCCGCTCATGTCCAATTGAATTTATGTCAACTGAAAACAGTAATACCAATTGAATAATATAATATTAAAACATCAAAGAAATATTTTAATAAATAATATTATTTAAAAGTATGTGTTGAAGTTATAAGTAGAATCTTACATAAAGATATAAGTAGGTTCTCTAATACTATATCTACATAACTTATAATTTTCCAATCTAAACTAAACTAAACTAATAAATTACGAAAATAATAATTTATAATACCCGTCAAAAGATTCAATGGTAAAACAGAAACTCATGGAAATAGAACTACCAGCTTCCCGATCTTGACACTCTTCGGTTCTGGCTATTGTCTTTAAAATTTAAATAAATGTAAATGTTCTTTTACTCGGAATACCTTTTCATATTTGTTCATACCATTAAGCATGTCGAATTTCGCGCCAAAAACAGAATATTTGCAGGGATGTTTATTAAATAACTTTATTCAAAGCAAATCTGAAATTGAAGCACATAGACATAATATAAAATAAATAAAATAAAAACATAAACGATTAGGTTGTTCTATAGAGTAGAGGTGGACAACATACGGCCCGCAGGCCGCTTGCGGCCCGATCAAACAATTCAATTGGCCCGCGGACCATCTACTAACTCGATTTATATCTTTGTAAAATGAACAAAGTTGTTTGTAATACTAAACATAAGAATGTATGAAACCTAAGAACTATTTTCTAAATATCAGTAAAAAGCAAGTTTAAATCAAGAAAATTCAAGATTGACTTGGTTATATATTTCTTATTTCCATTTATAATTAAAAATTAGAATATAATTAGAATTTACAAATTTGGAAAATGATCAACTATCTGGGAAAAAAATTTAGCCAAATTAGACGTCTCTTAATAGGAATTGAAAAATCTCTGGCGATTAACAAACAAATTAATAACTGGGAAATACTCAATTTAATTTTGCCGAGACTACTCCCTGAATTTTTCCGGTAATTTTCCGACTGTTCGATCGAATCATTCAGATTTTTTCCTCACTTTACTTTCCCTAATTTTACTGACTTTCCCTAATTTTTTCAATTATTCTAAATTTCTTATTTGAATTTCTGAATTCCCGACGCGTCGTTCCTTTTTTTTTTTTTTTTGATTTCCTAGACTTTTTCCAAATATGTCGTACCAACTTGTTGTCCCTTTTGTCACCATATTACAAGCAGTAACTATTTTTAGTCATATTCTGACTTGTTGTGGCCAAAATTGGAAGATATTGAGTTATGGGTCACATTCGTCCCGTTATGGCAGAAATAGAGCACTAAAGGAAACTCTAGAAACTCACCAAAAATTGGGGTAAAGAGCTGTAAAATGGATGGGGGTGACTGGAAGGATCCAAATAATTGATTAAAATAAATGTATTCTAAAAAAGATGTTTTATCCATTTCTTTTGACTTGGCTTATTGATCGATATCCATTTCCTACTATTCTACAACATTTTTCGGGACTATTATTTAAATCCGCAATTTTCTCTGATTTGTCGAATCTCTTCGGGACGCAAATGGTCCAGGAAAAAATCAGAAATTCCAGAAATATGGAATAAAACCTGAAAAATACCGATAATGAAAATGTTATCAACTCGTTTAAAGTTGATAAAAGTCAGTGTGGGTAGGGATACGAAAATGGGTAAAAGGTTGGGAGTAGTTGGTAATCAGTAAGGAGGAAAAAGTCATATGGAGGTGAGGAAAATTCCGAAGAGATCCAAAGAAAAGCAGGAAAATGTCCATGTTTTCTCCTGATCGTAACTTCAGATGAATTTGTAGATGATTTTCCATCTAATTTTCAATATATTTCTTGATTTACCAAACAAATCTATCAATTTCAAGGTTTCTCACAATTTTTATAATTTTCGAAATTTCAATTGCAGAAAATTTCGCAAAATTACATTCAAAAAATTCAATTGAACGGCAAAATATCAATTTTCAAGAAAACAAAATATTTTATTATAATTCTCATGAATTTGGGAACCATTTAGTAGATAAACCTAGAAAAATCAACTCCTAAATTTTGACGGGCAATTTGCGCCGAACTTGGACTATCTACTTATATTTTTTTGTTTGCGATTTTTCGCGATCCTATACTAACTTTACTCCATTTACTGAAGTTTATCAGACATTTTCCCACCATAACTAATTTTCTGGACTTCCTCCCTATTTTCCTAAGTTTTCCGGAATTTTTCAGACATTTCCACACACTTTCTCGATGTTTTAAGTAATGATAAATTTATAATTTAATCTACGAATGAAATATAGGTCACACCTCATCTGATACAAATTTTGATTCCAATCCAACTACTATTAACAACTAACAATTAACGACTGTAAATAGGTTAATACTAACTAGTTAATTACTATATTCACTACTAATTTGCTCAATATAATTATTTTGATTTTGTTAAGAATGTGGTAAATTTATATAGATCGAGGGGGTAATTACTTTTGGAAATCATGGTACATCTTATGGAATTCATTTGGAATTCATCTGAAATTCATATGGAAATAATGGAATTCATCTAGAATTCATTTGAATTTTTGGAAATCATTTGGAATTCATGGTACATATTTTCTTCAAGTAGTTACCCCCTCGATATGGATTCCTAAAACGTTATCATGTGGCCATCCGAGATTTTTTCATTTTCATGCGGCCCTCTATAGAGAAAAGGTTGCCCATCCCTGCTATAGAGTATTATTTAATTGGCTTCAAAGCAATTGTAATTTTTGTATGTTTATATATTATACTTTCTTTTCGGAACTCAAGTATACTTGAAAATATAAAACGGGTTACTCGGTGATCCGTGGGTCATACGTTGCCGACCTTTGGTTTATAGTATACGTCATACGTAAGGTACGTCTCAATAATTACAAATTTCGGCAGGTTGTTTCAGTAAATCACACATTGATATACCGAACACATTTAGCAATACAAAATTTAGCAAGCCCGCTTGACATAATATCGTTCGCTAAATCGGAGTAGCACTGTATACCTTAAAAATGCTATAAGCTGTATAAGAACGATTTAGAATAATTTGGCGTAACCATTAACTGATATGCTGAAAAGCAATTTTCATATTATAATTTATTTATTTATTTATTTATTTAACATATAATCAACCAACTAAAAGTTTAAAATATTAAGGTGATTATAGCTTATTATATACATATTATAAATTAAGGGGAGCAATCCCTTTAAAATTTTCCAAAAATCGCTTTTTTCACATATTTCGAAAGAATAATATATTGAGAATATACTGGAAAAAGGATAAATCGAAATATTAAATATTTACAGAGTTATCGCACAGTCATGAGCACCGCCACCGTATACCGTGAACTAACTATTGAATCTTTAAACGCGATTATCTCGAAACTGTGTTTTCAAAAAATTGCTGCAGCTGTAGTTCAAAAACTTATTGATCGATCTGGTTGAAATTTTGGGAGGTTTCTGTCTATACTATTATCGGAAGGATGTACCTCAAATTTTAAAAATATCGCGTAAATAGACTATTCTTTCTGGATACAAATTGTCGAGAAAATAGTAGAAAATTTGCACATTTGATTAAACAGCCTACTAAATTTTTAATCTTGTCATTTTTTATAATATTACAGGTTTATCCTTCCGCTGCACTTGCCTGTAATCGAAAAATAGTTTTGTTTCCTGTTTCGGATCAATAGAAAAATTATGACAGATGCAGCCCTTTTCGATGTCACAACAAACACACCTAAAGGAATAACCTACAGCGCCGCAATTTTGTTTTGTAAAAAATAAAATAAAATTTTTTTCAACACGTGAAAGTTGGAATAAAGTAATGTCAAAATTTCAAAATGACACGATTATTTTATCACCTTCAACAAAATTCATAACAAATGACTGATTTTCGGCCGTCTAAAGGGATTGCTCCCCTTAAATAGAAAATTTAAAATTATTAAGATCACGTGACAGTAAACATATTTGACAAGTCGATTTACCTTAATATAATGAAGAATCAAAAATGATTCAATAACAAGTGCTTAAATTTATCTCTTGATAAACTAAAATCGAAATGAGACTCGCCTGAGTTCAGAATGAGGAGACGCTATGTTAAATAAAGGTGTGTGAGTCCCAAGATTATTATACTACGCGTTGATTCTAAACTTACAATAAAAAATTATAGTTTCTCCCTCAAACACCTCAAACCCCCTTAATAGAAAAAATACATTGAATTTACGAGCATTTTTTCAAAAACCTAAAACTTTGATGTTCTTGCGTAGTGGGTAGACAACGATTACCCCACTTTACTGAATTTGCTTTTAGGTTGGTACTATATATACTATATATATGTATTTAATGTAGGAAGCTTCTATAAATCTTCCATTATTTTAGAAACTACCATAGAGAAGAAAACATCCGGTAAATAATAATAACATGCGGAAAAATTGCCGGTATTCTCTAATGTAGACTTTACGTAGTGTACATACAGAAAATCATGAAATTATTAAATATTATGTACACTTATAATATTATATAACTTCTAATCATCTGAAATCAGCTTAATTATTTCATAAATAATTATAAATAAGCCTTTAAGAATATGTGGATACACCGGTTAATGACTTTTTCATTATAGGTACTTGAAATACAAATTTTAAACCGAGTAATAATGGGGAGGTACCATGAAGAATTAATTGATTTTTCTAATCGTTCTTTTTCTAAATAGTAATGATAAGTTGGTCTCATTTGAAAATCAGAGTTGGCCAACATGTAACATGATTATCATAAAAATTTTAATACGGATTTTTATTCGCCCACTTCTATCCATAATAAATCTGGATCAAATTATAAGAAGATTTTGGCCATCGACAAACATAGTACACTTATCCCCCGTTTTACACGGCAGATAGGTTCCTCAGAAAAATGTGTAAATTGAAAATGAAAATTTTTGTATGTAAAACCGTGTAAATCGGAAACAACTACAAATGTCCTTTTTTACTCATTTATTGAACATAAAATAAGAGTTGGTACATAACACATAAAACATAAAAATAGCAGTTTAATCATAATAGTAATAATTCCTTTACAAAATGAAAAATATAACCTAAAAAATCTATTTCATAAAAACAAAAAAATGTACCTACTTCTTACATATAAGAAAATAAGATGATTATAATAAGATTTGACAACCTGACTTAAATAAGGCTTACATCGCCATCACTATCACTTTTAATGAAATCTAAATGTCTTTTGACCCACTTTTTTCGACAAATTTTGATTATAAAATCCGTGTAAGTTTCGAAAACGTGTGAGTACCGTGTAAAACGAGGGATAAGTGTACTAAACATAATAAAATTTACAAATACCGCATTACCGATGGATATAATTACTTCGAAATTCGTGTGATGCCTAAAATATTGATATTTTAAAAACGGTATAGTGTGAAGAACACAAGGATTCTTACCGTTAATGATATTTGGCATTGTCCTTAGAAAATATTCTTCAATCGTTGCTGGGGTAGGTGCGGATAAAATACGGGGCAATAAAAAACAAAACTATACCAACCATCTCTACCTGTATATTCAATTAGCCTTGAATATACAGGCAGAAATTCAGAATAAACAAATCGGTATTGGAATGTCGTAACCAAATAAATAACATAGATGATCGAATTATTTTGTTAAACCAGCATACGTATTTCCAAAACTGAAATAAAACATATTGTACCGATAAACATTGAAAATATCAGCTGGAATAGATATGGAGTTATTTAAGGATAAAATACTCAGGATTAGCCCTCAGGCTCATAAGGCCGGTCAACGTAAAAATTCTAAAATATGAACATACATTCAAGTAATAATAGTTCGAATACATACAAACCAAGCGTTTTCCAAACTTTTTCGGCCTGCGCCCCCCCCCCCTTTCTTTTACTTGAAATAATAGAGGCGCCCCTGCCGAAAATTTTAAAATATAAGTACTCATTAGTACTCCGATAATTAGTACAAAAAAGTTTTAATATCATACAAGTTGTTGAATTTTAGCTATTACATTAAAAAACTACAACTAATAAGGTGAATTTGTTTATAAAATTTAAAATCGGTATTTATTCTTCTATTATACAAGGTGAATTTTTCATAGTTTTCGAGATATTCCGTTGCCTCAAGATAAAAAACACACCCTGTATATCAATTTTAACACAATACACTTATGTAATGTCTAATGTCTTTTCCAATTCTCGAAACAGTCAGAAAAGTCCTTTTCCAAGATAGCTTTTAATACATTCTTCGATTCGGCTTTTTTCTCATCAATCAAGTCAAAAAGGTATCCCCGGAGCATACCCACATGGTGCTAGATCAGCGAGTACGTTGGTTGCGGAACGATATTGGTCGAGTTTTTGGAAAAATGGTCTCGAAGGACTAATGTGGGACGGTATAGTACGGTACATAATTGTGGTGCTAAAACCAAGAGTTGTTCGCCCATAAGTCAGCCCTCTTGAGATGAATAGCTTCACACAAACAAATACGCATTAATGCTCAAATAATGTTCCTTGTTCACAGTTCACCCCGGCGGAAGAAAGTTATACTACACAATACTTGATTTTTGACAGACTTTGGCTCGATTTTTTGCTCCTGGCTCACCTTCTGCACGATATTCGCTCGATTGGTTGGTTGTATCTTGTATCCGAGTCGTATGCAAAGATCCAAATCCCATCTCCCTCGAATGATGCATTTCTAAACAATTTAGCGTTTGGGGCACAAATCATCTTTTATAATGGTTTGGGTTGATCCAAATGAAATGGCGACAGCATCGGCAAGGTTTCTAATTATCAGTCGACGATTTTTTAGCAAATTATCTTTAATTTTCTTGACGTGGCTTTCATCGGAAGATGTTGATGGTCGTCCGGGGCGTTTCTCGTCTTCAACTTGTTTTTGGCCTTCTTTGAACTCTTTGTATTAAGCCTACTTTGTATTGTATTCGAGCACTTGCGCGATATAACCTTCAGAAAGTGATGTAATCAAATCTCCTTAAACCAAATTAAATGATTTTTAACTTGAACAGCAAAAAAATGTGTTTTTTTCATGTTTATTTTTTGTTAAAAAAGTGCGTCTATCTAATAGGGCCAACCCTGTATTTTAAAGTGTAAGATATGTACCTACTTTCTTTATTAAATATTGAATTATGAACGAAGTACAGCTCTTCTCGTAGAACGCCTCTTCTTGTTGCGATATCTTCTGAACCGCTTATCTGAAATCTGCACCAACGAAGACTGCTTGTTAAGGGTCTCAACGAAGGGTTTTAAAAAATTTTGATTTTCATCAAAATGATAAAAAGTTTTTTTTGAAAAATCAAGTTTTTATGTGGTCAAATTTTGTTTTTTTTCCCCAATAATATTCTTGGTCGTTATTATCATAACTAATAATCTTACAAATTTGGAATGTATTGGTTTAATACTTTGAGAAATTTTTTATTTTCTATCTAACAATTAACGATGGTGTTTTAAGCGTAAAATAATGAATGCACCTACGGCTACGTATTGTATAATAACAACTGTTAAATTCACCTGCACCTGCTACACGTTTATCTACACCTCCGTTCAGAATAGTGCAGAAATGTTGAAAAGTGAACGCGAACAAACCATATTTTCATGGTGATGGAATGTTTTTGCTGCTAAATTGAGACTCTGATTTATTACAATCTATATATGCCAAGCCTCCAGAAATTTCTCAAAGTAAAAACATTTGCATAAAATAAAGAAAACTTAAAATATATAATTTATTAAAAGTTTTCGCTAGTTTGCGGCCAAATAAATTGCGAATCGGTTAGATTTCCTGCTGGCCGCTTTTATTTTTTTCCGGCTGGATGAAAATGGTAAAGACTAAATCTAGCCGGTAAAAAGCCAAATTGGCCACACTCAAATTTAGTGCTCCATAACAAATAGAAAAAATTTATTCCTTAAGCAATAGAAAAAAACAAATTTTTAATCTTCCTCAGAGCTTTCAAAATCTATGTTTTGTTTTTGTTATCATATGTTAAAATATTACTATCCGAGTCGCTGACAGAAATTTCATTAAGGGGTAACACCAATCTAGAATTTTAAAGAAATCGTTTTCGAAAAGAACGAAAATACAAACATAAAGGGGCAACTTTATGGTCTAGGGATTACAGACTAGAGGTAAATTGGGTAAAACTTGAAAATCTTCGAAGTTTATTTACTGTACAGCGCGAGGTGCAGCATGCATTTCATCAACACCAGCATTCAATAATATACCGTCAGAAATTTTTTGTATAAACTTAATGTTAACTTTTCGAGATTGTATCCTAAAATGATATGGGGTATGATATAACATTTTTCTATATTCTCTGTTATCTTTATTAATGATCACCAGTATAGCGTGTAAACCAACTTCACATTCGGAAGTATTTCCAAAACAGACTTTAAATCTTACTTTTTCTCAACAAAGTATAATTCAAACTTCCAAAATATTCATATATAAATAATGATCATATACTATGTAGTCTATTATTAAATGTTAAATACAGGGTGGGCCATTTAAAAGTTTGTTTTTAAAATCGCTATAAAATGAGTGTACTTACATCAATATTTTTGGAAAATTTTTTTTTATTGTGAAGGTTAAAGCCTCCGATTTAAGAATGAAAAACAATTTCGTTCATGTCTCCCTCTCGATCTCGCCCTCTCGGCTTCCCTGTGGATTTCGCCGCCTATCTCGCCAATAACTACACAACATAAGACTTACATAAGACTACATAAGACTTTGAAAATAAGTTTTCACTATTTCGAAACGCTCCTCAAGCGAAAACATGATTGTTTCGCGCCGCGAAATATCAGGCTGACGAGCTGTCAAGATCGTTCCATCCAGTGTTGCCATAGAGTATGATTTAAAACAAAACAGTATATGGCCCACCCTTTATTATAAAAATGTGATATTATTTAGATCTCTCACGTACATTGTATTATGGATCTATTAATAAACCGCCAGAATGCGTAAAAATTTCATTTCTTATCAACTTCCAACAGAAATGTAAATTAATATAAAATGAATATTCAGTAATTGACTATCCAGAGAGTAAAATCCGATTGTAGAAACATTTGCTTCCATATCCAAGATAATGATATATTGCAAGTTAGGATTTCATGTAATATATCTTTATTAAGAATTTGAGTAAATTGTTCACATATAGTTTATTATGAAAGGACTACATAGTAATTGCGAATTGTATGCTTAAGAAATTTCAACGTAATACCGCAATATTTATATATCTATCATAATTTATTTGAAAACATGCAAAAGAAGATATTGCCGACGAATAATTTGTTCTCTTAATTATTTTCTAAATAAGTCTTAATCTCAAAATAAAAAGTATGAAGTTAAGGCCTTAGTCTGCCTCTACCTATGTAAGTATATATTCGATGGTGGCTACACATTGCCAATAAAGTTGTGGCGAACATTGCCACAATAAAGTTGATAATATGTGGGGTGACTTAAATTATAGGAGACACAAAATTTGAAGCATTCATAAATTTTTGATTTTATTGACGGATTTTTATGGGTGTTTAAAGATTTTTATTGACTTTCGCTCTCGTTTCGAAAATGTTTGTAATCATTCTGTTTGCCGCCGGACAAACAATCACAAAAAATGAAAAATTGTTTGAAAAAAAACAGTACCAGGTATTTCTATGAATTTTCCTGACTAACCTGCGCGGAACATACATATCGTTGTTCAATAAAGTTGATAAAGTGGACACCTCATCAACTTTATTATGGCAATATTTTTTGTCAATATTTTGGAGAACTTTATTGATGAAGTGAAAGGTATTCTTAGACTTCATTTTCGATTTTTTTTATATAATTATTGTATAAATAAATATTAAAAATTTAAATCGTTTAGGGCAATAAAATCTTTCGTAAAAGAAACTGTTTCCTTTATCTCATAAAATGTGTCTAATTAATGGAACTCTACGAATTTATGAGATAGAAAAAATATTAATGAGAGTGAAAATGGAACAAAAGGTTTTAAATGCATTTTCTTAATGCATTTTTTATGCATAATACTATTAAATTTGTTACTAAATTATCGGAGGTAGATAAATATTTGATTGGCTATATCATTAAGACGAAGGTATCTAAACTATTGGATTTTGATAAGTCTCGAAATTTGTTTAAAATGGAAAAATAAAATATTCTATATGTATATTTTGTTTTGTCATCCGACTTACAGTTACGAATACAGGATGACCCAAAATGTCGTATATTTGCAAAAATTTCACGGTTTGCGAGTTGTTCCAATGCTGATTAACCCAAAAGGCTCACCTGATTTTTTTGCGTAATATATCAAATGAACAGTATTGAATGGAGGGAGCCCTTTGAAATTATCTGTAATCGAAAATTTTTGTATAATTAAATTTCAAAATCGGTTTTTCAATTTTTCCAATTTTACACCTCCGATATAGAGATTCTCCCTTAAAAATTTTTTTTTTCCAATACTCTAAACTAATATATATATATCATATCAAATATTTTAAGTATGTGGATTTACTCGAGCGTCGTGGGGACCTATTGGATGTTAAAGATTAGATGCTAGAAAGAAAACAAGTTTATATGATGTATACCGTTTCACCTGTAAAGGGGGGGTGGGGCTTACAGGCCTTCAAAAATGCAAAAAAATCGCCATTTTGAAATACACGAGCGCGTAAGATATTGATAGTGTATATGCACCACGTGTCTCTGACGACGGAGGTAGCTAATCTGCCGGTTTGCATGGTGGGGGCGACCATACCGAAGGGTTAAAAATGGGGAAAAAATTTACTTGAGCGCGTCAGATATTCAGAGGGGATGTTAAGTGAACCCAAACGAACTTCCCATTCACTAAAATGACGATTCGGATGTGACCGAAGCTCATGGCAGCTTCTTGAAAATGCAAAAAAAAAATGCAATGTGACCTGCCACTCCCTTACGTCACGCTCAAATCGTCAGATTATTGAAATGCACACTTTTCAGCATGTAATTAACCCACCATACCGTAATCTGATGCGCTCGAGAATTTCAAGGTGATTTTTTTTTGGAACGAAAGTTCCAGCCCCTGAAGTTATTTTTCGCTTTTTCGATGGAATCATCTTTGGATTGACTGACGAGGAGTGTGTATCTGTTGAATTAAGAGAAGAATCAGAAGCTACTCGCAGATCCTTGATGAGACGTAGCGACGCTCCACCTCTTGGTAATACTGGTCTACGAAGAATTTCTCTATTCACTAATTTGGATCCTAAGTATTCAAGAAACAACCATCTTTTGAAACGGTTATTCTTGTTCCAATTCGGGTAAACTTCTACCCAGAGAATTTAGGCATTCACTGCAGAAACGTCAATTATATTCCCAAACAAACAAAACAGACATCGATTAGTTTTTCTACTTGTTGTATATGTAGCAACTAATTGATCCAGTGTATCAACCCCAGCTTTTGTTTTATTGTAGCAACTGATTATTTCAGGCAATTTGTGTACCTCACTTACGAAAAATAATATAACTTATTTTGCCAGTTATAACATGATAATTAATGTAAGTTGTTACGGGTTTAGCGGTCCAGAATATTTTGGCGGAATCAAAAAACAGTCCAGCAAATAAAAACAATATATTAGTTTGAGGCTGTTCTTTAATTGAAATTTCCCCGACGTTTCGGCTCAATATGTGGCCTTTTCAAAGGGATCTATAGAAAAATATGTTACAAAATCGTTATAAATTCTATTCATGCACAAATACGGATGACTTTACAATGAAATAATAATTTAGGTATTACTTACATAAAGTTAATTTAACTAAAAATGTGTAGGCAGTCACAAACAAATTTTTACGTTAAAAATTTTGTAAAATGTAAATATTCTGGACCGCTAAGCCCGTAACAACTTATATTCAAATACAACCAACGGTCGTTCCATTCATCAAACAACTAATGTAATTTTAGTTTCTTCTTGATTTTTTCAATTTCAAGAATCCGTGTGCCCGGAATCGTGTCCACCGCAAAGCACTGTTGATTTGGCAGTACCACACATCCGACCTGATTTTTTTTAATCACAAAATTTTTAAATATAGTTAAATATACGCAATTTAACGTAACACAAACATTTTTCATTACAGTAATACGGTTCTTCTAAGAAAAAATAGTAAACTTAGCCTTGATTTGGGCGCTCATAAGTGATGTCCCCCCTTAAACGAACCGTGGTTGACATATAGCTAAAATATTTTTTCTGAAGGTTGGAAGGACTTGTATAGGCTTGCATGTTAATTTTTAGCGCGATCTATCACGTAGTTTCCTTGTTATTGCTTTGTAAACAAGTTGTCATCGAGTCTGTTCTGCGAATTTTATAATGGCAAAAAAAAAAGTTGAGCAAAGAATGTGTTTGAAATTGTGTTTTACCAACGGAATTTCTTGTATTCAAAATGTGGCAGAAACCCTATGAGGAGTCTACTCTAACACATACGCAGACATTTGAGTGGTACAAATTATTCAGAGAGGGTCGTACAACAGTTGACAACTTGCCTTACGCATCTCGTCAAGCAACATCAATAAACGATGAAAGTACAAATCGTCGTGTGACCATAAGAGATATAACTGGCGAGCTTGATATATCGTCTGGATCCGCGCACGGTATTAACATGATAATTTGGACATGCGACAGGTTGCAGCGCGACTTGTGTAAAAATGATTGAATTGTCTTCAAAAAGTGCATCGCAAAACTGTCGCTGAGGAGATGCTCTCTATTGCCATATCAGTATATTCGCCAGATATGGCCCCGTGCGACTTTTTCAATTTCCCAAACTCAAATGGACGCGCAGTGGAAAACATTTTGAGACTATTGAAGTCATAAAAGAGAATTAGCAGAGGGAGCTGAATGCCCTTTCTAAATCGACCTACCAAAAATTTATTGAAGTTTGGAAGAAACGTTGGCATATGTGTATCATCTCCGATGGTGATTATTTTGAATGGGATAAATAAATATTAAAGAATAATTAATCGTTGTTGTTTTATTTGCACAGTCCAGTTCAATTTTGAACAGAAGGTATACATATAAATAACAAAATTATATGCAATTATTTAGTAAAAAATGTATTTATTTTAGTAGAGTTATTAAACT
Organism: Symmerus nobilis; assembly: GCA_027564815.1. Taxonomy (NCBI): domain Eukaryota; kingdom Metazoa; phylum Arthropoda; class Insecta; order Diptera; family Mycetophilidae; genus Symmerus; species Symmerus nobilis. Next base: position 16,481 of record JANTOP010006018.1, read on the forward strand.
TTACAATAATCGAGACAAAAGCTCAACTTTATGTCAAGTCAATTAAATTGTATCCAATTTAAGTTCTATGTAAGGGATGTGGTCCGGTTGTGGGCATGCTCCGGTTGTGGGCACCCCTGCGTAACTTTTGATAGCAAGCAAATGCTTTTGACCTGATTACTGCCGAACGTGTACGTTCACAGTACGTGATTTTTGAGCTGATTCCGGAAAGAATAGACATGTTTACTGTATAGCTGTGAACAAAATAAAAATAAGTGGCGAGAAAAGAAAAAAAAGTGATTTGGTAATATTTTGAAAGTGAG
>JANTOP010006029.1:0-16768 GCA_027564815.1 Symmerus nobilis
TTGAATTGCGAGCAAAAATACATTGAAAAATCGTCATATTTCTACTCAATTTTCTCAAACGTGACGTGACGTGTAGGACAAAAACTAATAATGGCATTATGATCAGCGAACCCTAATTATCAAAAACCACCCAGTCTGGTCCCACTTTTTTTTTATTTTCAAATTTTGTAGCTTAGTATAATTAGGTAATGGAAGTTTAATAATAATATTTGGTAGATGTTTTTGATATTTTAACGGAAGTATAAATACTAACCATAATTAATTATGTGATTTAATTTGGCGCCTTGCTGTACTTAGTGCAACAATACCATAAGTCGATTAAAAATAATGTTTGCATAAAAAGAGCTAACATTTAATCAGGTGGATTTCCGGTTATTTGGACAAAAGAAAAGAAACGATCATTATACAATATAAATTATACCGGAAAATCAAAATATACGTACTAAAAGTAATAGATGAAAATCCAATATAAGTAATATTGTATTTATGTGAATAATTATAATCGCATTGTATTTTGTATAAAAAAAATCATATTGATAGATCGTGTATTCAGGGATTCTTAAAGAACAATTCTTTATATTGTATTATATTATATAAATTCTATACTCAATTCCAGATTTCTTTATGCCGAAAATGATGAGATTAATTAAAAAAAAATACCGTACCCGATAAATGATGAGTTTTAAGATTGATTTTCTGCTTACGGTTATAATAATTGTGATTCTTGGTACAATCAATGGTCAACGAGAACGAAAGCAATGCCATTCACAGGAGGCTATACTACCATGTAAATGTTCACAACGAGAAGATGAAATTCAAATATGGTAATTTTCTTTAATAAACTTAAAAATCTTGATTTAACAACAAAAACGAATTCCCAATTAAGGTGCTCCCATAGTGATTTACCCCGAGTTTTACAAGCCCTTAAATCGATTGCCAAACAATTCTACCAACCTGAATTGGATGAACTGATATTGGAAAATAATCAACTACTATCATTGCCCGGCCGATTCTTTGCCCCATTGAATGTTATGCGATTAATGTTACGTCACAATGGTATGGAGAGGTTGTCAAGTGGATGGCTTAACGATTTGGGCGGTAGTTTGGTTGAAATATTTATCGTTGAACGTAATTTACGCAGCCTACCGATGGACAGTTTAATGGGATTACAAAAATTGGAAGCGATCACAATTCAAAGTGAAAATATAAAAAGGATACCGGATTTCTCTGGGCTCGGAAAACTTCGATATATAAATGTGAAAAGTATTGCATTAATTGAACTATCAACAAGCGCATTCCGAAATTTAATTTCATTAGAAACGGTACAAATAACTGGAAGTAATCGATTGAATCGTTTGGAAGCTAGTTTATTTCAAGATCTTCCCCGATTGCAAATGCTTGATCTTTCCGACAATGAAATTAATTGGATACATCTACGTGCTATGTCTATGCTACCGAAACTTAAAGTAATCAAATTGACAGGTAATAAAATTTCGGATGCTGGTATGATCGGACGGGCCTTGAAGGACATAAGTAGTTTGGAAGTGTTGAAATTGGACCGCAACGTTATGAGAATTTTGGGAAAGGGAAGTTTTGTTGATTTACCGTCATTGCGAGAACTTCATTTAAACGATAATGCAATAACGGAAATTTATCATGGCGCTTTCCATAAAACGCCAAATTTAAAATTAGTTCATTTGGAAAATAATTATTTAACACGTGTACATCCCGAATCATTTCTACAAGCAAGCGGTAGTGGTGTAGAAATTCTTCACTTACAGCATAACGAATTAGCTCGGGTTGAGGAGCTTCGATCCTTATTGGACGCTTTACCAATGTTAAAATATTTAGATTTGAGCCAGAACTACTTGCAAGAAATCCCATTCGGCGCACTTAGGGGGCATGGGACTTTGGAACAATTGTACTTGAACGCGAATAAATTAAGGCGAATCGAACGAGATGCCTTAATGGCAATGCCTGCTTTACGTGAGTTACGATTAAGAAATAATAGTTTATCGGATGTTTTACCGATGCCATTCTGGAATTTGCCTGGTTTAAAGGGTTTGGATCTTTCACTAAATAAATTTCGTCGAATCGAACCATCCCTATTAATGGGCGTACCTTCATTAAGACGGCTAGACTTGAGCCATAATTATCTCGTGTCCTTGGAACCATCACCATTTATAAATATCCCATTGCTGGAGACTCTCAACCTATCTCATAATGAATTGTCAATGATTCATCCAGCAACGTTCAGGGGATTGGATAGATTATTTGAAATCGATGCTAGCTATAATAATATTCAAGAAATGATTCCAGGGCTGCCGCGCATCATTGAACGAATAAGCCTCTATCGAAATCGATTAATATCGCTTCCAACCACACCTAATGTTGATTTAGATTTACCGAACTTAAGAATGTTAGACATAGGATGGAATTCAATTCAACGTATCCCTCGTTCCGCTTTCAAATCCTTATCCCAATTGAGATATTTAAGTATGGCCAAAAATCGTTTACAATCAATTGATGAAGCAAGTTTAATCGGATTGGATCGCTTAGAAGTACTGAATGTTCAAGACAATCGGTTGATGGCATTGCATGAACACAGTTTAACAATGATGAGAGATTTACGTGACTTGAACGTTCAAGGTAATCGTTTAGAGGTAATACTCAAGAGTACGTTAAACAATTTACCACAATTAGAACGATTGGATTTATCCCGAAATAATATCGTTGAAATATCACCGGATTTATTTCGAAGCGTCCGTTCATTGCGATCCTTAGATTTATCAAATAACAATCTCATTGAAATACCCGATAGTTTGGCAATTTTATCCGACCTCCGGGAAATTGATATAAGTTTTAATCATATCGTAAGTTTGAAACCTCAGATTTTGTCCTCGCTGAGAAGTTTGGAGGAATTACGAGCTCAGTATAATAAGGTTACAGATTTGCCGCAAGGTACATTTCGAGATATGCCAGTTTTACAATATTTAGATTTGTCTAGCAACGAATTGAGTCGACTTGGTATGGGTTCAATACGTAACTTACCGGAATTGCAAGAGTTGGCTTTAGCCGATAATCGATTAAATGAAATTGGCGATAGAACGTTCGAGGAGCTACCCAATTTACAGGTAAGCAATTTAGTAGAATACGCACACTCAAACAAACTGAGTGAAAGTTAAATATTAGCTTTTTTCTTGCACTTGATGGGTTCTGCATATGCAAACGGAAATCCAAGCTATTTGTATTGCTTTGTTTCAGTGGTGTATTCCAGATATGTAGTAGTCATGTAGTAGTTTCTCGAAATTTAAGTTTATTTGTTTTTCTTGGCATTTTAAGTTTGATCTTATTCACATTGGGAGCTTCTTAATCTGTTTAACAATTTATTTGACACGATTGACCAATAGAGAGTGGCACTATGTTACTATTGTTACTCTCTTATGTGAGATAGATCCGATCGTTAACATTTCATATTTGTTAGTGGAGATTACACTACTGTTCTTCACCACCTTTGTCATAACCAACATTCTAATATCAGTTCAATAAAGTCCGCCGTTGAATAGTAGAACTACAAGTAATTGTGATGTAGTATGTGGTTAAATTTAAATATTCTCTTAAATTAACATATAATTAGTACATACGTTTACGATTAAAGAAAAATGTAGTTCGCAAAAGAGATCAGAACACTATATCGCGTTTCTTATGAAAAGTCAATTTTTCAAAACCCAAAGTTGGGTCAATCGAACCATCCTAATGCACAAGGCTAACATATAGAAAGATAAATAAATAAATAAACCATAGAATAATAATGTGCATATGCACAAGAACCTATAACGAGCTAAATGAGCAAATTTTCGAAAGGTAGTAATGATCAGATGATTAGACGCCAGACGGTTTCTCGAAAACATCGGTGATCGAGGACAGAACGCCCTGAATATTTTTATTTACACCTAATTCTGTTTTTGCACGAACTTGTTCACAGGAATTTGATTTAACACGAATTCCAAATAAATATTTCATACGCGAGTTATTTTGATTAAGTACGAGCGGGTCAACTTCTAAGAATTTGTTATACCAAAATTCTAAGCAAAAATAATTGAATTTGTGGCATAGGCCGAGAAATAGCGCAGTCTTTCTTTTTTTAAAGATTATAAAAACTATAAACTATTACGCAAAGCAACAAGAGGCAGTATTTTCAATATAAATATCTTGAATTCTAGAGAGATCACGGAAAAAATTTAATTAATAGATGAAAGCGATGTGATAGCAGTGATAATCTACGATTAGACTACAGTCAAATTGGACAGATAATCAGTGCAACTTGCTGTGGAAAGTTGGTGCATGTAAATGGACTGACGGACTTGTCTGTGCATACAATTACATTTACAGTGAAATTGCGCAGACAAGAAAAGTCACAGATATTTTTTTTTATCTATCACAGACAAAAATCGTAACAAATGACGTCAATCGCACAGACGTATTTCTTGGGTCTGTACAACGATTACACTTGTTTACCAGATAAAAGGTTATGCAGTCAAAAATATCTGTACAATGTTGTCTGTGCGCAAAGATTGTTTTTAACGAAATTATATGAATTGACAGACGGTTCGGCGATTAAAATAAAGAAAATATAATAGTTTAATAGATTTATGGAAAAAATGACAACAGCCCAACGTAAAAGAAAATCAGCTGCAAGAAATTGGGGACATATTTATTGGAAGATAAAGAGAACCCAAAGAAACTTAAAAGAATTTTGTTGTCTGATTTCGTGAAGCGACGGGACACAGAAAGTTTCTACGTGAAATTAATGTCGGAATTGAGGGATGGTGACTCGGAAGAAATTTAAGAATTTTCCTCGTATGACAACCGGAAAATTTCGATTATTTATTGAAGCTTATCTCGCCGCTTATCTCGAAGCAGAACACCCATCTAAGAGAGAGTATTTTGTGTTCTTTAATTTTTCGCGTTCCCTCCGGTACTGAATGCGCAAATTTTGCCATTTAGTTTGCATTTCCGACATACTACAGTTTTCAAATTCTGCAGCTATTCCACGCCATGCTGCATCTCGCGTAGGTGTTTTGCTATATCCAGAGGTACCAAAATCCCAAATTACCGGCCTCGATTAAACACACTTTATTAATTTATTACATTCATCTTCTGTCCATTTATGCTCTAGTTTCGGCATTGGTTTACGCTTTTTTTCGGCAAGGACATGAAAATTTCCTGCGAATTGTCATCAACAACGCGAAAAAGGTTTCGTTTTCTTATCATTTTCATTACTTTTAATCATTTTTCCTTCTTTATAATTAATAAAATAGATAAGAATATTTTTCAAAAGCACAACTAAACCGGTTGAACGAAATTAAACAAAAATTTAAAAATGTTTGTGAGAGACAATTTATCTGTGAATATGTAGGAACAAACACAGATCCACAGATGTCTGGGCAACTTCGCACAAATTATTTATGCAAGCGTTGGCGTTTCTTTGAAGCGATGAATTTTGTGGGAGCCGCCGAAATTGTACTCAGCGGAATACGAAATAAGTAGCTGAGAGAGTGGAACGTTTCACCAGCAGCCAAATAACGTAATGGGACCGCAAGACGTTCACCGGCTGATATACTCTCTCGTAGATGGGTGTTCTGCTTCGATATAAGCAGCGAGACAAGCTTCAATAAATAATCGAAGTTTTCCGTTGTCTAAAAATCTTAAATTCCTTCCGAGTCACCATCCCTCATTCCGACATTAATTTCACGTAGAAACCTTCTGTGTCCCGTCGCTTCACGAAAACAGATACCCAAATTCTTTTACATTTCGTTGGGTTCTCTTCATCTTCCAACAAATACGCCCCCACTATAATTATTGCAGCTGGTTTTCTTTTACGTTGGCGTGTTGTCATATTTTCCATAAAATCATTAAACTATTATATATTTTCTTTATTTTAATCGCAGAACTGTCTGCCAATTCATATAATTTCTTTGAAAGCAATCTTTGCGCGGACAACATTGTACATATATTTTTGGCTGCACAAGCTTTTATCTGGTATACAAGTGTAATCGTTGTACAGACACAAGAAATATGTCTGTGCGATTGACGTCATTTGTCTGGACGATTTTTGTCTGTGATAGATAAAAATATCTGACTTTTTTTGTCGGTGCAATTTCTCTGTAAATGTAATTGTATGTACAGACAAGTCCTTCAGTCCATTTAAATGCACAAACTTTCCACACACAAGTTGCAGATTATCTGTGCAATTTGACTGTATAGTCAAATCGCAGCTTAATACTCCTAGTAAAGCTAAATATACCAAAAAGCGGATATCACATGAAGATAAATGAAATATATTACATAACACTCTGTGTAATTAGATATGTGATTGGCCTGCGAGTAACAATTCACTACATATAAAGATTTGATACATGCAAAATGCACAATACTCTTCCAAGGAGGATGAATACTCGAATAGATGGATGCCCCAGGTGAGGGACAAAGAGTGATTGGTAGAACATTAAAAATAATATATATTAAGCTTAAAATAAGTTCACAATAAGCTTACAGTATGGTTCTTTATCCATTTTTTATAAACTGTAGTTGTCACAGAGTAAAGGAACATTATGTTAAGTCAACAAACCAAATTTAATTTTATGAATTCTGGGTGTTTTTACCTCTTTCTATTTGTTTTAAGTACTTCGCTTCGCTTCGCTTTGGTTCGCTTCCATCTTTCAATCCTTCGTGTTTTTTTACCCAATCACTACAGAACAACCACTGTTTAATAATTTAATTTATTAATTAATTTAATTTATTTATACTAATTTAATAATTATATTTATTTTCTTTTATAAACAGGCGGTTCATTTACAACAGAACAGCCTAAGGTATATATCTCCGAACAGTTTCTATCGATCACCATCCATTGTCTATCTAAATTTATCGACCAATCAATTTCATAGTTTGGATCATGTTGGCTTGCGCACAGTTCGTAATCTAGAAGTATTAGATCTATCCAATAATGATATCCGTCGGGTAACATCGAGTCCATTTCGGGGATTAGATTGGCTGGTTGAATTAAAACTGGACGACAATAATATATGTAAAATCCAAGGGGAACCATTTACATCAATGCCTCGCCTTCGTGTGCTGACTATGCGTAACAATAAAATGGTAACAGTTTCAGAGCCGGCCTTTCGTAATATTCGAACGAATTTGGCAATATTAGATTTGGATGGAAATCCATTAGATTGCTCATGTGATCTGTTGTGGTTGAGGGCTTGGTATCAAGAGACTGATTCACTTACTCATTACCCGGGTCCCCGATGTCGAGACGGTACAATGTTGCGAGAGACTAGAATTAGTCGATCGGACTGTGTGCAAAGTGATGATCGTTCGAATAATATACCGTTAACTAATGAGCATGGGGACATTTTTGGGAGATCATTCAACATCGATTCGGAATGTGATGATGTTGATTTTTCATTAACTAGTTTCCCGAACCAATTACCGCCATTGCCAAGTGAAAGTGAATATTTCATAAATCAATATGTTGATTATCCTATTAATGAGAGTAATCCGCTTAGTAACGGCACATTTATTGATCGTGTGACTGATGGAAATCGATCTCCTGCAACAAGTATTATCGGTATTGGCCAACCAATTAAAAATTTATCGAATACAATCCTTAATTATAACTTACATAAAATGCAACAACAATTTCATAATTCCAATCAACCTGGCCCAACATTTACGTTCTTTGGTTTACCGATGCCAAGTTTAAATGTTGGAAAATTTTGGTCGTCTGGACGTGATGCTAAAACGAGGTCAGTAATCGGTACGAATGGAAGAGCTCGGTTTCAAATTTATCGACCCGATGATCCAGATCTATTCAAATATGTAAACCGTAATGATCCTGCAACAATATCACGTATTCGCGAACAATCGAATGGATATGGACTGCAAGATATGGATACCGGTACGGACGATGATCAGGCATTATATAGACCATCCTTCCATACACCGTTCACCCATCCACAAATGGAAAAAGGAGGTTTTATACCCATGGTTAGTGGAAGTGGTGGATTTACACCGATACAAAATCCCTATCAAAATATTTCTGGTAACAATCAACAGATCCCTTCCAATAATAGGGGATTATATCCAAATACTAGCTGGCCTAAAGATTTCCAACAAGTAGTACCTCTAATAACTGAAACTTCAAAGATAGAGAACATTAAGGATTTAAGTGATGATGGAAAATCACTTCTCACTAAAGAACTTTCTAAACAGTCTACAAATCAATTATCTAACAGTTTAATAAATATTCCAAGTACGTCCACGGAAATTACGCATACAACAGTAATTACAACTATTTCACCTTTACAAAGTGTATTGGCTGAAATGAATATGACAACGTACACACCGTTATCAACAACAACTCAGGCATCTTTGTCTATAAGCCTTAGTGTGCATCCACTGCCTAAAGAGTTAGAAAATAAAAACAAGCGTTTAGAAACCAGTAAAGCAAATGAAATTAATAACAAAGGTCCGTGGTCAAATATCGAATACGATTCATCAGGTGGATCACTGTCAGCACTTATAGCACCCGGTGCTGAACAAAATACGTTCCGACCAACAATTACGCCGATGCCCGTTGTTAAATCGGGTCGATCAAAGATTACAAAAGTTCAATCACCTTATCACCAAACGATTGGCCAGGAAAAATATGTACGCCAAAATTATGGTCAAGCGATTGACGATAATTTGGCGGATTCAACAAATGATTTGGGAACGACTGTTGTTTCATTTATTGAAGAAGGGGTAAAAAAACCTGATATGGATTGGTATTATGCCACATATAATAATACAACGCCTGTAATTGACCTTAATTTGGACAGAAAAATGACGAATAAGGGTTGTAAGCCGATCATATACGATAAAATATTGTTTTCTCTAACTTGTTACTTAATAATTTTTTTGATAGATTAATAGGATTTATTAATTATTATACCCAGAAAGTGTAAATTAGTTTTGTAAATAAACGGATCCAAAGAAAAAAGAATTGTAATAATATAGTATACGCAATTATATTTGTCTATTTCGGAAGGATATCAGTTATATCGATAGGAAGCTGTAGTAATTTGCCTTCAAAGGAAAATAAAATCTGGAACCATTACTAATTTAAAAAGTAACTAAAGCAAATTTTCTATTCTCTGTTACAACAGATATCTGTTACAAATAATTATATAAAAAGCCATTTCTATGATCACTTTCTACAATTAGGTAGGCTCAAAAAAAAAATTATGCCCTTTTAAATACATATTCGGATTCTTAATCCAAAAATATTAATACGTATCTTTTCATTTTTTCTCTCCTCCCCCTAATTTACGAGATATAAATTTCAAATTTAAATTTTCAGTACGATTATTTGTCGGTTCAACCGTCATTCTAGTGTTTTTAAAATGGAAAAACTGTGGAACTAATGGTCAGAAAGGGGTACTGTAAAGGAATATTTCTATTATTTTGAAGAGTAGAACCCGAATCTACAGAAAAAGCACATATTTTTTTAAATTGAGGCTACCTAATTTATTTTTATAAATATAATACGTAACAACACGTTGTCCGTAAACTGTTTTGTACCCCAGGGATCAGTACTGGTTGCTTTACTTTTCTCACTTTTTATTAATGATTTGGCGGGCTGTCTTAGATTTTGTAAATGGCAGCTATACGCTGATGATGTACAGGTATATTTGTCTACCAAGTCGATTGATTTATATAATTCAGTTAATATGGTTAATAATGACCTAAGTTCTGTCGTTAACTGGGCAAATCGGAATAGATTATTCATTAACGCAAGTAAATCACTGTTCCATATTCTCACTAAGTTAGAAATTTGGGCCTTCTGCTCAAATCGGATTTATCCTGGAGGATTTGTTCTTCAAACTCCGGTCTCTTATTTTTCTATATAAATTGATTGCAACTAAACTACCTGCTTATCTATACGGTAAATTGCAATTCAGTAGCTCAAGGTGAACTGGTCATATCATTTTGCCAATACATTCAGGAGCTATGGCTAAATTTTATATTATTTTTAATTAGTTTCATAAATTATTTGCACAAATATTTCAATTGGCTATGCATGTTTGGTGGGTGTTTGATCTGTCGAATGTTGCGAAGCATGAATAAATTGCGTTTAATTGCGTTGGGCACTTACGATTCCTATAAATGGCGCTGGTATGTTGCTCGTAGTTGAATATTTTGGCTGAAGTGGCGAGTTTTATTTCTCTTAATTGTGCTCTGGATGCGTTGCCATATGTTTCTAGCGTGAATGGCATTTGATCATGTTCGCATACACTAATATATCTGTCACTTACTAGTCTGTATTGCCAATTGTCATTATTGTAATACTGCTGTATTATTCAATTTTAATTTATTGCTATTATCATAATTATGTGATTGTTTTATTACTCTTACTTTGACTGCTAATTATAATTTTTATAAGGCTTTGCTTTATGGTTATGTATACCATACGAATAAACAAACATACAAACATACATACACAATACGTGCATAGAACATCTAATAAATTTGTTAATTATGGAAGAGTTAGCCTTTACTAAAATAAAATCATAGAAAAAGGACGCACTCATTTATTTTAAGTATATCCGTTTGAATTTTTCTAATGTCAATAAAAGTTCAATTCGTTTGTTTCCATCACCTCTCCGTAAGTTCCATGTATCTCTTCGAAACCATGCTCGAGTCCTATCTTTGGAAATCCCATTCGAACAACCTGAAAATTTTATCGAGCGGAAACTTTAATGAAAATTTGTCCAAAAATTAATAAAAATCCGAAAAGGAAATTTATCGGAATTAATTTATCGAAATAAAACGGAATCGGAAATTAGAAATGTTGTGTAAAATCGGAATATGACAATATGTTAATACGAAAATACGAACTTCATAAATATCTGGGAAATTCTCGAAAATAAATAAAAGATTTTCACGAATTTTCCCAACCTTCATAAATTCTGATAATTTTTATTGACGTTATTTTAGAATATTTTCTAATTTAATTAAATTTTCCGAATTTAACGAAATGTTATAACTTCGTGAAATTTCAAATTTGTAAGGATGTTCTAATTTTTAATATATATTTTGATTTCCATATAGCTGCCGATTTTGACGAAATATTCCAAATGTTATATGAATAAAATTATAATTTTTTAACCAGACTGACAGAACCAGTCCTTGAAGCACTGGTACTTCTCGCGCCCATCGTTCTGGAGACACATCAGAGACGAGGTTTTCATAAGCTTCTACCCGCTGCTCTAATGTGTCAAAAAGCTTTTTTTCTATGATGAATGGAAAAGGGATGAAGTAACATGGTGCTAAGTCCGAATTCTATGGCGCATGAGTTATCAAATCTACTCGATCAAAATCTATCAGTCCAATTGATCGTTTCTCACGCACTTTCACGTACAACCGCGAAGAAGAAGATACGAATATTATTCACCAGTTGACGATAGGAGAACGATTTTCTCTTCGCTTTGGACTATATAATGGGTATAAAATTCTATTCTTATCGGGTCAAATTTTAGTATTCATTATTTTACATATGAGCCGTTTTTTTAAAAGTGGAATAAGTCTACTAGTGGAAAAAAATGAGTTAATGGTAATTTTAGTAAGATATAGTTTTTTTGGAATTTTTTAATTAGTTTTCATGAAATGTTCGTGCTGGAACAGTGAGACTTATTGAGAAGTTCTTTAGGGTTTAATTTTTATTGATGGTTTTTACGTTTTTACAAATTTTTATAAGACGTTTCGTTGCGTCGTACTTGCTTGGCGTGCTATACCGTAGGAGGCTGTATTTTAAAAATGTGGCTACGATATCTCGAGAACCACTGAATCAATTCACCTAAAATTTTCGCGAGGTTGTTCAGAATACATTAACTTATAACTTGAATTAAGGAAAATAGGATACATAAAAAATTACGACCTGTAGAATTTGAAGAATACTAAAAAGGTTGACAAAAAAAAATGCGTTTTTATGGCGCCATTTTGTTATATTTAATTTTCTCAAAAAGATCTTCATTCAAGTTATAAAGTTTCATCTGACATACCCAATTATACCTTGTTTATTTTTTTTAGATCAAACGGGCTGAATCGTGGCCACCAGTTAAATATAGCCTCCTGCGGTCTAACACGCCGAGCGAGTACGACGCAACGAACTGTCTTAAAAAAATTTTCATTAACGTAAAAACTATCAATAAAATGATACGCAAAAGAATTTTTCAATAAGTCCCACTGTTTCGGCACGAAAAATTCATGAAACATTAAAAAATGTAAAAAAAAATGTACCTCTGTCCTTAAGCCTACTCTTCAGTAAGAGTATGATTTACAAGCAACATCGTAAATAAGATAATGGTGTAATTAGACTGAGAAGTAATTACTCTGATTTTGTTTATACTATCGAAGTAACAGCCGACCGTATCCGATATTTCCTCGATTCTAACAAACTTTTATTAATTTCTACTCATTAGTTTCTGGGATATTCAATTAGGAAATTTACGAATCCATGGAAATCTCTATATTTTTCTTTGGATTCATATAGCGTTAGATGAGATAATTATCTATGCCAACTTTCATGAATTTCTGCTGATTAGCTTCTTAGATATTCAATTGGGAATTTTATGAATCTATGGAAACCTAAATTTTTTGGTTTCTATAGCCTTAGATGAGTTTATTATCTAAACCAACTTTCATTGATTTCTGTTGATTTGTTGCTGAGATATTCGATTGGGAATTTTATGAATCTACGGAAACCATTTTTTTTATAGGATTTATATAGCATTGAAGAGTTAACTTCTAGGTATGAGCCATTTTTTTGAGAATTTGTTTTTTACTTTTAGTTATTTTAAAGATGTAATTATATAACAATAATATTAAACTGTTATAATGTTCAATTATTATTTTTTTCATATAATAATATGGACTTATTTCATCTTTATTTTATTTCTTTTAATATGTTATTATTGAAAGTGGAATAAGTCCATTTGGGGCTTCAAAATCGTTTATTTTCTTTTACAATTTTAATAATATTATTGCACAAAAAAAATTAACAAGTTTATAGTGTTAAAAACATCATTTTAATTGATTAACGTTCGCCAATATTTTTAAATTAATTCAAACGCAAACCCTTAAATACCTCGATACCATTTTTAATGGACTTATTCCACTTTAAAAAAAACGGCTCATATATCAAATCTTAAACAACATATATAAGTTTTGCATTGGTTAACGGTTAAGAATAAAATTGATTTTACAATAAGTCAGACTCATTTTCAATGACATTGAAATTTAGTTTGTAATTTCTATGTAAGCGAGACACATTAATTGGTTCCAACTTGAGATATAGACAAACCAACGGATGAATTTATTCATCTGAAAATCATAAGAATTTGAGAACAGTTACTATGTGTACATCAATAAGAGTTGTATGGACCAAAGCACTTTAGTGTATCGTCGTGTTTTGTATTATTTAGATTTATTATACCGTAAATTAGAAATTGCATTTCATAATAATTAGTCTGGAAATGTCGGCATTCTATTGAAAGTTTCCTGTAAACGGAAAATGGCTGGGATTTGTCGCGAATACTTGGGATATGTGCTGCGAAATGTCCAGATTTTGTCAGGAATGGTCCAGAAGGAAAGCATAAATAGTGAACAATTTATAGAAAATGTCGTAAATATATCGGAGAAAACCCAGGAATCCACTAGAAGAATCAAGGAAGATCGGGTAAAGTATGGGTATACGTCTATCAGGAGAAATGGTTTGAACAAATTTGAGAATATTGTTGAACATTTGTGGGTATATTTTTTGAAAATATTAAATTAAAAAAGCCAAACATTTATGTCTGTGGGGATACTTACAGAAATGTTAAATTATTTTATTAAATTAGAAAACCTCTACTAACTTAAATGTCATTCAAGATATCGGTTTTATAATAGCTTTATCTTTTAAACTAATCACCCATCCGGGATGCAGACCCAGAAAAATTTGTCGTGGGTCTTTCGCTTGTGTTAATAATTCATGATCTGGATCGTCTTCGATTTTCGGCAAAACATACCCAAACTTCTGGGATAAAACCTGCAAACAAATGCAATTAAAATTTAAAAGTTGATTAATAAATTGAAAATTGCTTATTACAAATTTCTCATAATTTATCTTTTCTGGATCGGCCAAGTAACCTCGGTTTTTCGGATTTGTATAATATTCAACAGCATCTTGGGGTGGAAGCATACGTCTCGGTATTGGGACACCCTTTCCAAACCATTTTTTTGGATCCTTAAGGATGTCCAAACTATAAGCATCATAATATGCCGTTCGTATGGTGCCACCATTTCGTTCAATCGCTGCAATGACCAATTCAGTAGCGTATTGTACTTCAATATTAATTTTGGCTTTGAAAAAATCAGCTCCATCGTCGGTCAATTGAAAACCGAAGTGCCGCATATCCGGGCGAATTTCGTATAAACCAGTATTACAAATTGAAGCCAAATCAATTGGCTGTCGACGATCTAATCGGTCCACGTCCAACATTAGTTGAAGTTCATTTAATGATATTGGTGGGTATTGCCGTCTTAAACTGAAAAAAGGAATCCCATTTGTGATTTAATAACACAAGCAGCTAAAATTCAAACTCACTGGTGCCCTTGGTAGTAAGGTTCCAATGGAAATCGTAGATAAAAAGGATAGTTGCCGGTTTCATATCCTAACCGCATAAAATTTTGACGTTGTCCAGATCCCTTGTTACCGGCACCATGTTTGTCGCCACCATGTTGGCCCCGACCTCTTTTTGTCTAATTGTAAGCATTAGAAAGTAGAATTAGATGTTAATTTCTTAGATGTTCTTTAAAAATAATTACATTTTGTTTTGAATTCGGGTTATCGCGAATGTTCCCAAGTGATACCCTAGGAAGTTTACGCATTAATTGTAAAGCCTTCTCCGTTCCATGTTTGGTGAAGGAAGCCATTGCCTGAAATGTTCACAATAAGGATTTAATTACAGAATTTATTGAATAATAAACTTTTTGAAATAAAATTATTACAAAATCTAACCAAAAACTAAATATTAAATTCTTGTTGGAATGTCAAAATAATGACGCGCTACACTAATTTCTCACCCACGAAAATGACAGCAGGTATCTGTTACGAAAATGTACAATAGTGATGTTAAGAGAAGAGAAGTGCCGTTTTACTTTTGTCATTGTAAAATTAGTTTTAGTCAAGTAAGCAAATATTCTTTTATTTATTAAAATATATTTTGGCAGTTTCTCGATATTGACTTTGTACCGCTTAATAAATAGTACATCATCGTCATCATTACGTCGTCCTGCTGAAATCTACGGCAGAACATATCCTTTTCACTCCATTTATGTTTCACCTGTCAATTGATTTCGTGCAACGATATCAATAAAATTCTTTCGACTTTTCAATAATAATTTCAATAACAACTGATTTACTTTTGTGCTCCGCCAAATATCACACTCGCTCTTTTTATATTTCACTCAATTTATGCCAAAGCGTTTCAACTACTAAAAAGGTGTTGATAATTATTTTCTATTGAAATTTAAAAATAATATGAAAAAGAATAGTTTAAAAAGAATCACTTGACATTAATTTACTATTTACAGAGTAGAAAAATACATTTCAATATTGGCCCGTTTCCATTTGTAGATATTTCGATCGTTATTCCCCCTTCACTCTTCATGAGAAATAGACATTTTCATTTGCAGCGAATAGTAAATGTAGGTAATATCAGTGATGTTAACACAGGCCAAATGAAATTTGAATTTGAAAATGCGTCAAAATATTTTTTACTGTACTTTTGATATAGTTTTCCTAATTAAATATATGTATCTTTAGTAATTATGTAATTATTATATATAATCAAAGTCTTGGGGAGATCACAGCCCCCCTTTGCCCCCTCCCCCCAATTGGCGCCTCTGCTCCGGTCACTGCTTAAGTCAAGCAGTTCAGTTGAAGACATTGCGTGTATAATTTACAATTTATTGAAATCATATATCACACGCCAATCCTTAACTTTCTGCAAACATAACAATAATTCCTAAAAGTGTTATTGGCTTATCTGTTACTTCGAAACTTGCAGAAGTTGTATTATTATTTTCAAAGGATGATTTTGTTATTGCAATAGTTAGATTATAAATGATTATTCTTTTGGTCTTCACATCTTTTACTACAGAAAAAATTCTCTAAACTTCAGCATTAGAATGTGGCAGAGAGTGATGACCAATTTAGACAAGCACACAAATTCTGAAGTGAAAGGAGAAAGAACGAATTTGAAAGAATTCGGGCAATGTGTTTTTTATCCTCTAGATTGTGGGTAACTAAATTACGATGCTGACTGCGTTTTATTAATAAATTAATGAATGAGTTCTTTTAACTCGATTAAAAAATGTATTATCTAAAATTTCAAAATGCCCTTAATTAAGGGTAACTACCCTCATGTTAAGATCACTGCGTAATATTAAAATCAAAATTGCATGCAAATTAAAATGTCAATTTCAATAAATTAACATCAATTTCTTTTTTGTTAAAAAAAAAGATAAGATTAGCGTGGTTTCTTTCACCTTGTTTATTAGGGCGTGAATATGTAGGGGATTCGAGTAACGATAATCGATTATTTCTTTGTTTTTATCATTTGTTTTTCTCTTTGTATTAAAGACCTGGACGCAAAGCATCCATCCTATCCGTCAA
>JANTOP010006040.1:0-16764 GCA_027564815.1 Symmerus nobilis
AATAAAGGTTCACAAATACACTTAAGTTGTATAACGGTGGCACAACCGTCTTAAAACCTCATTTTGCTACTTGGGAAGCATTTGTAAGAAAGTTTCAAATTTAATTAAATTTTATTGTTCGAATAAAATAATATTTGATTTGAAACGTATAAAAGTTTATTCAAAACTTAAAGCTTTCG
Organism: Symmerus nobilis; assembly: GCA_027564815.1. Classification (NCBI taxonomy): domain Eukaryota; kingdom Metazoa; phylum Arthropoda; class Insecta; order Diptera; family Mycetophilidae; genus Symmerus; species Symmerus nobilis. The sequence continues at coordinate 180 of JANTOP010006040.1, forward strand.
TTCAGCTTTTAAGTTAATGCGGAGCTGTTGCCGTTACATTGTGAGTTTGGTTGCAGTTAAATTATTTGGATAGAAAGTAGGTTTCAATACGAATAAATTTGAATAGTTTTCTCCGAGTATAAAAAGCTTTTGTAGAAACGTTTATTATTCAGAATTGTAAGTCTGGAAGTCCAAACATTAGTGTATTCAAATATAAAAATTCATTCAATTTATTTTCAAATTTCGTAAAATCAATGCATCGTAACATGGTACCTAAACTGAATTATCCATAATTTCATTATTTTTCCATGGATATTTTTCCACGGCAGCTTGTTTTCTTCGTAAAAGTATCATCTCCATGTTAAAAAATGATAAACTGAGTTTATTATGGCTTTTTCGATACTTTCTCGCCGATTTAGTGAATTTTCGGCTTAAATTTTGAGAGTAAAAATTGACTTTTCGCAACTTTTTTTTGCAATTGTGCCAAAACTACTTACCGGATTTAACTTGATATCTTATTTAACCATATCGATCAATTCTAGCTCGAGATATGTTAAAATATGCGGGGCTACCTCTGAAAAAATTTCAAAAAATTTCAAAAATTCATGTCTATCGGAATTCTATCCAGAGAAAACATTTTTATTGCTATTTTCGTATTTAGTGAGCAAAGTTTATACGAAAAGTATATAGGGGCATCTACATCACAGAATTTTTTTTTATTTTGGCCCACAGTGTAATTGGGGTTCATTAGACTAAAAATTAAAAATGAATTTCCCCCAATCTTGTAAAAATTCCTTACAAATCCTACTGTCAGATTTCTTGTTATTACAAAAGTATTATTTTTGCTTGTAGTATTTACCGTGTATCTGCCTAAGGGCGACGGGTACGGGTACTTTTCTTAAGGTACAAATGAAGACGGGTACTTTTCTTAGAATATAACGGATTTTTTTCAAACCAAAAAATTTTGTATTTTTTTTTAATGTCATTTCGCATCCATGTTCTGAAAATTACAAAGTTTGGTTAAGCCTTTTGGTTTTAGGCGTGAATGGGTCAATACAAGGAATTTGGAAAGAAACCTATAAGTGAGGGTCTTTCATTAAACCTAATAAAAAATAAAACATAACTTCCAAGTCCTGGTAAGTACACCCTATGCATTGAACCATCACCGTCTCCATCTGTTCAGACATTACAAATGAAACCATCTGATTTGACATTCCCACCTCGATATTAGAGCCCCCATACACGTACAAAATTACTTGACAAACTTGCTTGATGGTTTGATGGCTTGACAAAGGCCACAGACGGTCAAACTTATTTATCCATCAGTCGACAAATTACTTTTCTCATTTTCTGACAAAATCAGAAATTCGTCAAACTATACATCAAGCCATCCAACTCATAAACTTCACCCATTCACCATCAAACTTACTTGCCACAAGCCAAGTTTGTCAAGTAATTTTGTACGTGTATGGGGGCTTTTACAAATAAAAAATGTCCACTTCTTGACTTGAGTCATTTGCAAAAGAAAAAGGTGTTTTTTTAAAAGCAAAGAGGCCCGAGGAGGAGAAGTGATATATTTTTTTTAAGAAACATTTTCCATTTAATTATTTAATTTACTTGTTTTTCAATAGTTATTCGGTTTGATTGGTTATTTATTGAGACGTGCAACAAACATGGATACAGATATCGGGAACAGAACAATTTAAGATTTCGAGATTTTAATTGAATCTCTTGCGAAATTTTAAAAGGTGATTTGAAATGGATAAGAAAGAATTGTGAATTATAATTTTTGGTGGAAGAAAAACTTATAAAATCAGCGGAAAATTTCGAAGAAATTTTCTTAAAATTAATTTTTTCATTTAAATTTTAGATTAGAAAATCAAGAGAATTTTATTCTGGACGGTTTTTCATCATCTTTCATTTCATTGAAAAACAACCCTCAATTTACCGGGGAAAATTGGTTAATTTTCCAATGAATTTTCTTATCGATTTGTAACATCTGTTGGGTGTTTTTTTTTTTTTAATTTTTATATTGATTGCGTATTCAAATTTAAACAATTCGATCTCGTGCGTATTGTTGTTGTTTTCTCCTTACATTCGGATTTGATTCGACGTCGATTTCAAATTTTAAAAAAATAATAAGAAAAAACCAACAACAAAAAATTGATAAAGAAACGAAAAAAAAATTAAGAGATAAAAAGAAAAAGTTGTCCGAAAAGCCTTTCCGAATCGGATAAACGGACGGACGGACGGTACAACAACAAATCAGCGAGAAAAAACCACTGTTTGTTGTTGGGATACCGATTTTTTTTCTCGAGTTACTGGCTGAGAGATAAAGAAAAAAGGTAAGTGAAATCTTTCGATATTTTTTATGAAATTAAATAAATTAAAATTAAATAATCGATTTTGTAAATATTTGATCATCAAATTTACGGACTTTTTTTTGTTGTGTCTCGACCACAAATATGCTAATTTTGCAATGAAATTGGCGTGTGCGAAACCTTTTCTTTTTTAGGACGTTCATCTCTTCATTTTCGAATGGGTGGTGAACGATTTATTACATACGTACAGCCTGCACCAGATTCTTAAGCCCCGTAATGGAATAAACCGCCTCGATTAGCCCGTCACCGGTTCAAAAGCTGTTAGAATGTATTCGGAATCGATGTAGAAAATTCCCTTAATTTTTTCCCCAATTTTCTACATCAAATCGTTGCATTGTACAACTGAAACTCTTGACAGAATTAGATTCGAACGTCGAGAAAATTTCGTAAAACGTTACGATGTCTGGAATATTTAAATTTACTAAGGAAAAGTCCCGAAAAAATCGCAAAGTTGTGAAAAGTGTCAAAAATCCGACCGGCCGTGAAAAGTAGAAAAAACCGGTTAAAATTCAAACAAATTCATGGATAAAGGTAAGTAGTCCAGGGAAAATTCAGAAAATGGCACAACAAATTGAGAAAGAGTCTAAAACAGTCAAGAAAGATGACTGAAGGCGAGGAAAATTATTAATAAACCGATAAAAATCAGTGAAAGGCGTAATGAAGGTAGTTCATCCTATAAAACAACAACGACAAGGTAAATGCGCCCGGAGAAACCATATTTTAAGCTCTCATAAGCTTACCATCAACTATATTGGCTCTATGGATTCCTAATTTTAAGCTTTTGTTACTGAACCATATATTTACTGCCTATTTTAGTTAATAAATAATTATTTTATATTTTTAATCACTAATTTCTTAAGAAATCAAATAAATTTGTAAATTAGTTGATGATATTGAAATTAAATTTAATTTAATAGCCGAGTAGCCTCCACCATTTCGTAGCTATGCTCCACTACTTCACATACTGTAATAGATTTTCTGGCTAATAATTATATTGATTACCTGCCGCAAGACTTTTTCAGTTAATATCTAGGAATCAAATTAAATCTATGGAATGTGCAAACCGTAATAAAGAAGAATTTCAGAATAGGAAAACATAAGTATTGGGAAAACACATTATCAGAAATTGTGGCCACAGGGATACAGAGTCACAGCTACCATGGATGATTTCCTGAATCGACCAGAGTACACCTTACCGATAACAAACCTCGCTAGGAATTCGGAAAGAAACCACAATATCCTCACTGCCATCGAGGAGGTAGCTAGTTTATTAAAAAAAAAACGAACATCAAAACTTCAGTTGGACCCGATAAAATACCCAACATTGTGTTAAAGGTGTTTTAAGGTTTAGGTGGCCCCTATAGTTGGTCACCGAATATTGCACAATATTTAACAACATGTTAAATAATGGATACATTCCGAAATCCTGGAAAACAACTAAAGTTCTTCCAATCTTAATGAAAAATAAAGATCTCTCAAAACCAACAAGCTATGCCCTAGTTAAACTGACCTCTGATATCTGCTGGACTGAGAATAAAAAGAAGGCTTTGGGGCATGGCTAATAGACACATAAAAGCATTCGATACGGTCTGGCTAAATGGGATTAATACATAAAATGATTCAACAAGGCTTTCCGTACGCATTAATCAGGATTGTTCGGAAAATGTTATACAGTAAGGAATTTATTATAATATCGGGAAGATACAGCACGGTTAGATAACGGTTTACATTAAGGCACGGTACTCACCCCCTATATTATTCGCTATTTACACTAGCAATCTAATCAAACAAGAAATATTTCACAAAGCGGGTAATGGCATAATTGCATACACAGATGATCTCATTATACAGGGACAAGGACAGGAATACAAACAGACAAATGCAAGAGTTGTTTTCCACGGTCGAACAAATATTACTTCCGATGGAAACAGAAGATTAACCCTGAAAAGTGTGGGCTGATACTATTCCGTAGCCCTATAACGGAATCCCCTCCGGATTTCAGGAGCAAATGGCGTAATTTCAAAACAACGATAGGCGGAACTGTTGTAAATAGCTCCAATATAAATCTCATCAGAAAGCATCTGGCAAGATTTAGTAAGATCACAGAAAATACTCTTATCTCATGCCCGATTGTAATCACCAACGATGAATATACACAAATTTGCATGCTCAACGGAAATATACCACGGACAAAAATGATGCTCTGCAGAAAACAATTCTACCTGGACTCAACTACGCATGATGGTCTCCTATTCAAGCTGTATCAACTTAAATGTCTCCAATTTCCACTGATGTTTGATGAACATAATTAAATCCTTCCTATATCAAATAGATTGTCCTGATGTTTATAATTGCCTCTTGAAGTTGGAGACCCGCAGATATCTAGCATTAGGTCCTCTGTACCAGGTGTGTAACCTCAGAATTTCCGTTTGCTCATAGGTGGCATTACGTGCAAACGGAACCATTTTCGAAAAAATGTCATATAAGGTTTTTTGTAGGTTTGACATCTGTCAACAATAATTTGTGCATATTAACATTAACAACATACAGCAAAGTAGTTTTTTTCTGTGGTAAACATGTCGAACTTTGTGCCGAAAAAAGGTCATGTGCGGGAAATTATGCTTTACCACTTCAACTCCAAGAAATCTGCTGCCGAATCGCATAGAATGCTTGTGAAGACCTACGCCGACAATGCCCCGTCGGAAAGGACTTGCCAATATTGGTTCAGTAGGTTCAGCTAAGGCAATTTTGACTTGAGCGGCCAGAGACGGAAAAAACGGCCAAAAAAGTTTGAAGACACCGAATTGCAAGCTCGTTTGGACGAGGACAACACCCAATCGCAAGAAATGCTCGCTATGCAACTGGGCGTTTCTCGCCCGGCCATTTCCAAGCACCTGCATGCCATGGGAAAGATTCAGAAGATCATGAAATTGGTGCTTCACGAATTGGCCGGAAGGCAGCAGGAACGACGTCGATATGCTCGCGCGAAAAAAAGGAAAGCATTTCTTGCATCGAATTGTTACTGGCGACGTAAAGTGGATATTTTTCAAGAATCCCAAACGCATGAAATCGTGGGTTGACCCCGGCGAACCAGCGACATCGTCGTCAGACCGGATCGCTTTGGAAAACAAACAATGCTGTGTGCTAGGAGGGATCAGAAGGGAATCGTCTACTACGAGCTGCTAAAACTTGGAGAAACTATCAATGTTCAACGGTACCATCAACAATTGGTCAAACTTAACCGAGCTCTGCACCGCAAAGGGCCCAATTACCAGCAAAGACATGAGTGGCTAATTTTTCTCCACGACAACGTACCATCGCACACATCAACTTTCGTTCGCAACTACTTGGAGGCACTCAACTAGGGGATCCTACCCCACCCGCATTATTCACCAGACTTGGCTCCTTCCGACTACCACTTGTTTTCGTCGATGAGCCATGCACTTGCTGAGCAGCACTTCAATTCGTATGAAGAAGTCCGAAAATGGCTTCACGACTGGTTTGCCTCACAAACCGAGGACTTTTATTGGCAGGGTATCCATAACTTGCCAAAAAGATGGGAAAAATGTGTAGCTAGCGAGGACCAATACTTCGAATAAACCAGTTTTTCAATTTCATGAAGAATTTTTGTGTTTTTAGTGAAAAAATTGCACTTCTGAGGTTACACACCTGGTATACTGAATTTGTGCTACCAATATGAATATATGTACCCACTGGCTGTTGGTACTTCCCCCACTTCCACCACAAATCTTATTTGTTACTGAAAAGTCGGTAACAAATTGGAAGAACCCGGCGGAAAGGTAGAAAACATCAAGTCAAGAATCGACCTATATTTTCCCGAATATTCGAGACTTCTTTGTCTTTTTTTCATGGTTTTACGGAACTTTCCCGGAAAATTCCAGACATTTATTTCGTAAGATTCTACCGACTTTCTCCGAATTTAATCCGAATTTACTTCATTTAGTTGGGGCTAAATTTACCAGATTTTTTTTCCGACTTTTGCTGAACTTCTACGAACTTTTAACAATAAATTTAGTTTCCACTTCCATTTGCCGATTGGTTGTTAGTTTTGCGCGGTTTTTACTGTCTACTTCAATCTGATGAACTTGTCTCCACTTCACTTCTCCAATTTGTGATAAGAGAAGACCTTTTGTAGACTTGTTCCGACTACTCAATTTAAACTGTTTATTTAACTTTTTGCCGGAATTTTTTTCCTCACTATTCCCGACCCCCCCCCCCTCCCCCCCCCCCTTCTCTAAGTTTTCAGATTTTCTCATGACTTTACTGGGGTTTCTTTCTCAAATTTTGTCACCAACACTGCGTACTCCGCATACTACGAGTTCCGATAAAACTAATCACACCATTTCGTGTTTCTAGTGCAGAATTGGAGACTATGTGGGTGATCAATTCCTCTAAATCTGTCATGGCAGGTAGCATTGACAATATTCGACCCCATAATGTTGCAATATGACTGTGAACCAGACCTACGGAAACTGCATAAGTGCCACGGCATCAGTGGCGTGTAGTTTAATGCGCGGAAGGCGCGGAGCACACCTGAAATATCAACAAAATCCTAACTAATTTTTATTGCTGCAAATTGCTAACTCAAATTAAATAACTTTGAACTATTTTACTAAAATAATTTTTTTTAACAACTTAAGATTTTCTGAAAAAGCTTTAAGATAGTTTCCAAAGCTCATCGAAAGCTTTTAATTCAAATATTGTTTTAGTCAGTTTGGAATAATTCAATTTAAATGAATTCCGAAATTTTCGTTTAAAAGCTTTGTGATAAAATCAAAAGCGCTAAGAAAGTTTTATATTACGGTTTTAAAGTTATATGTTTTTTAATCTATTTTCCATCCAATAATTTAACGTCATTGAAATTTAAAATTAACTGAAACGAGCTTTAAGAAACTTCCAAAAGCTTTTTCAAAGCTTTTAATTAAAATATTATTTTATTCATTATCAAATCTATTTTATACCGTGATAAATAAATTTCAATGAAATCGGACACTTTCGTTACAAAGCTCTGTGGTAAATTAAAATCTCTACAAAAGCTTTAATGAATTGAATTGAATTGAAGGCAAATAATCATGAAGTCATTAATTTACACTTGTTTGCCCTGTCTTGAAAAGTTCATCTATCGGCCTGAAATGTTGCATAACTATATGCTTTCAATGAGCTTTCAAAGCATTTGTTGGGAAAATTTTAAATTTCGTGAAAGGGCTGATTCCGGATAGAAAATATGTAAAACGTAAAAAATTTACTTAGAAACTTAAAGCTTTGAGAGAGATTGAGAGAGCTTTTAGCGAAAATTCCATATTTCATTTAAATTTATTGAATCGAATAAAAATTCAATTCCAAATTATATAAAATGACATTTTAATTTTAAGCTTTCAATGAGCTTTCGAAATTTTTGAGTATCTTTTTGGGAACATTTGAAGTTTCGTTAAAGGATCGTTATTTGGGTAGAAAATAGATTTTAAAACATAAAAAAAGGTTCAGAAAATAAAGCTTTCTTGGAGCTTTTAAGTTTTAGAGAGCTTTTGTACGAAATGTTTAGTTTTAATATTTTTGTGTATTTCCTCAACTAATTTATAAACTTCCTGCATCATTACATTTTTTTGAATCCGCCACTGCACGGCACAGATTTCTTATCTTTAAGTCTATTTACATAAATGTTGTAGAAACACTAGCAGCTAGTTAGTATCTACGGAATCAGTCTTAATTCAATTGTGAAACTTTGACAACAAATGTACCGTCTGGTGCTGTTAGTTGTCATCTAATAAGCAAAACTGACCTGTTTTCAAGGAATGACTGGTTTAGACGGCCCCTATCTATATTATATCGTGCAGCATATGGAGATTTCAGCAGCCTGTACCGCAATTAGCTTGGCCTGATATGCAATAATAAATACTAAATAAAATCTTAGTAATCTATCCGATTCTGAAGATACTCATAGACTAACTCTCTTGGCTTGACGGAGGAGAACATATATCGTACAAGATCCACTTACCATATCCGATAGCTATTATCCGGAATCACCGATGGGCGGTGAAGCCTTGATTGCATCGTTGTCGTTGGTAATTTAATGTCAAACAAATTATTTGTAATTATATTTCTAATTTACATCCCAGACGTCTGTAATTAAATAATAATCAGAAAATGAATTTAATATTAAATTTGAACTTGAAAATATTTATACATTTAATTTTAATCTTTTTAATAAAATGCAGATTGCACAATAATGTTAGAATTTTTTTTATTTTAGGAACGGGACGGGGTTTTGTTGATTTTTGAGACGCTGATATATTCTGAATTCTACTAGTATACATGAGAGAATAATCCTACATCGGACATAATTTCGGAGATTATTGTAAGACCTAGTAGAGCGTATAAAATCTATTATCTAATCATCAATCAAAATTACTGTAATTTTTTTTTTCAAAAATATAATTTAGGTCATTGAAAACCTTCGATTAAAATTAATTTTGATTATTATTTTGATTAAAAAAAATAATCTTCAGCTTTCTGAGTTGATTGGTTATTTGGTAGAAAAAAAATTAAATTCTTAACTATTGGATATTTAATTGGATTGTTTACAGTCTGCAACTTCATTGAAAATCGAAAACTTTCCATATTTCATATTCCAAACTAATAAATCTTATTGACTGAAGAATCTATCAAGTTGAATGTTTTTCGCCTATAAAGTTAAGATTTGCATAAAAAATTGTTTTTATCCAATTTTTTTGTTATTTTTGTTGTTCATCTCGCAATTATTATATTTTGATTGCGGATTAGATTGTGTCCGGTGAGAATGAATCAATTTTATTTATTATTTATTTATAATAATTTCGTTATGACGAGGGGGAATTCCCGGTTGATAGCAAAATATATCGGCTATTCTAAGACTTGCGTGACTCCTTGCATGGTCACGAATTTCATGTTCTATTATTAAAATTGCATAATGGAGAATATTAAATATAAGATATTGGATATAATATCGAGTTTTACGATAGGAATTTTTGATGGATTTTATTTTTAAATAAAATAAAAACCTAAACCAGAAATATATTGAAAATCCTTGAGCTTTTATTTGGACAGCAAAAAAAATTATATTAATTACCAATTATGAAACTTGAATATACATCAAATTGCTAGACAAATATTTTTGAAAAATGAAGTGTCTGAGAGGTATCATGCTAGTAGCAAGCAGCTAAATATTTTTTTAAATATAGAAAAATTTGGACAAACAAGTTGGATTTTTTTTATTTACAATTGAAAAGAAAATAATAAAAATTTTATTTTATTTCCGGAGAGGGAGTCGGGTCGTTAAAGAAATGAAATTTGTAATAAATCGAAATAGGAATGGCTATCTTCGATCTATTTCAACTAAAGCCCACGTTGGGCGGCATTCCTATTTCAATCTATTACAACTTGCAGATATCTATATCTGATTACTCGTAAAAACCGAATTTAAAATTTCCCTTATTATGTTCGAGCCCTAATTTGGACATTTTCATTTTTCCCAACATTTAAAAATCGAATACTATACGGTACGTTGCCGTCGTCGTCTAGCCGGTTCGATTAAGATATATTCTTATTAAAGTTATATCTGGAAATGTAGCATTTTGTGAGGAAAAAAACGAGCCGCTGATAGTACATATGTCCCGACCGTTTTGATTCGTCCTCATCAAATTTAAATCGGTCCTGCTAAGAAAATGCCAGAAAACGTTGAGATTAGACACAGCACAGCTTACACAAGTGCCGGGGAAATAAAGTCTAGAAATATCAGACTTCACAGGAAAATAGAGAAAAAATGCAGAAACAATAGGAGAAGTCAGAAGAAAGTTGGAAAAATCCTGTAAAGTCGTTATTAAATTTAACGACCAAAAAAGCTCTAAAATGTCGCGACACTTTTCTTTTTACCAGGAACCAAAGATTTTTTTTCTCCAAAAATCTGTTGATTTTAAAAAAAAATCTCGGAAATAAATCTCGTTTTTAATTATTTTTATTTGACCGTCATTGGGTTAGTAATTTTTAAAAAAAAAATTTCTTAACAAATTTTTTGAAATTTTTTTTTATAAAATCGATCGGTTTCTTTACAAGTCGTTTTTCGACTCAATTTTAAAAATATAAGTTATGAGTGGACACCCTGACCTTAAGGTATATTTAGATCATTCAAATCAACCGCTATTTGAAACCATTTTGAAATTTCAAAATATTAAATTTTTTGGAAAATTATAACGATTTTATGGTCCAAATTTTCCTGTTTTTTTTTTCTATCGAACTTCTTGTAAAATCAGGAGGTTAGGTTAGGTTAGTAACACTACTGCGCTCCCCCGTGATACCATAAGGTTCATTGCAATTCATGCGTGTACGGTTACAATCGTAATTTTAACCCTAAAACAAAAACTTACTGGTCGACAAACTAACCAGAATTTTTTGCAACGTTCAAAATGCGTAGTGGGTCGGTCCTATACCCTATGGATAATAGCCGTCTTTCTTGGAGAACCGGATATTCGCAGAGGAGGTGTGTTTTATATTCAGTACAGACCATAGCTGCTTATAAATAACGCAACTGTCCTGTATCTATGTATGTATGTAAATGTCTTTAACAGCAATCTAGCAGTCATTACCAAATCTAGACCCCCCCCCCTGTATTTGGACGCCATGGCCTTGATCGCCGCTTGGCTGACCTGGTATCAGGAAGTTCTTTACTCTTCAACAGCTCTACCGCTTTATTGCAATGATTTCCGCTTGGAAGACACTACAGCCATCCGGTAGTCTAAAGGACTCGTGAATCTGCAGCGTTTCCGAGTAAACTCCCGCTCCCACACCGTCATCCCTTTTAGATCCGCCAGTTCGAATCCCACGATTTCTTATCTGGTGTGTGAATGACGTATTAAGTTTCAAAATCTTAACATTTGGGATACAATCGGTTTGCGTCAGTGCAACTAATCCCTCCCAACTTCAAAGTTCGTGTCTTTCCAGTGCCGTAGATTCCTCAGTCGCGTTACGGTTCTAGCGGCGACATACTTAATGTACACCTCCAGCAGCAGAAGATGGAGGATGGATTATGTTACACCTATGCAGGCTGACCTTTGTACACTTAAGCATTTGTAGTCCACCAAACTAGGGCGCCGTATAACGCAACCCCCATTTTCTACCAAACAACTTTTTTTACATGGAAATAATGCTTTAGTAGCTCTTTTCGTTCTCCCTTCCATGTTCCTCTTCCATAGAAGTTTAGGATCCGGGAAGATCCCTAGATATTTCGTCGCAGAAGAGAGTTTGAGTGGTATCCCGTTCAATTTCGATTTATCGAAAGTTAAAATCTTCCTTTTCCTCCTGAACGGCATTAGTTCGGTTTTTGCAGGGTTTACTGCTAAGCCGTTTTTGTCTTCTCCATAGAGTCAGATCTATTAGCGCCGATTCCCGCAGTTTACTGATTGTCGGGAGTAGTTTTTCCCACATTATAATGATCACATCGTCGGCGTATGCTGCCACGTTAATTCTTTTTTGACAAATAAGGGGGTTAATATTTCTACAATTCTATTCAATACAATTCATAAAAGTTTCTTCTACAATTTCCTAACTGTACCCCAAGGTTTCATTTTGCATAGTTAGATTTTCAGATGCCTTAACAAAATGCCTTATGTTTTTAATAAAATAGCTTTAATAATTGCTTAGGAATATTTTGGCGTCATTGGACGCATTTTCTTCAAATATTCCCGTCCATTTCACCTAATTTCACAAACTTCTGATCTGTTAAATTATATTGTCCGCTGGTAGGTTCCTTAAATCCATCCTAAGGAAACACTCATAATTTTGCCTCCTAAAGACTCCATATGGGTGGGTCAGCCTCAAAATTGTAACCCTTTTCTTGGGAAAAGCTCTACAAAATCAGGGTTTTAGTATTTTAGACAAATTTGTCCTACAATTTCCTCACTTTAATTTTGTACATATAACACAAAAAAACTTCCGAAATTTCGAGATTTTCAGGAGAATATCAGGAAAATTCTTATCCTTTTTTTATTTAAAAATCGATTTTTATCCAAAAAAAAAAATGGTTGATTTTTGAAAAAATTTTCTTAACAAAATCTCTTTGTTAATTATTTAAAAATATTTTCGGGTCTTTGGATGAGTCATTTTTGGGGTGTTAAAAAGTCTGGAATTGAAAGTTTCGGAATCATTTCAGCTATACCTATTTTCTTAACCGTTTTTTGGTCTTTTTGCCGACCATCTTTCAATATTCCTAACTTCAAAATATTTCTAAATTTTATCCGAATAATTTTGAATTATTTCCGATCAATGTCGTCGAATTTTTCTCAACATTTAAAGATCGAATACTGTACGGTACGTCTTCGACTAGCAGGTTCGATGTTTTCTTATTAAAGTTATATCTGAATTTTCTAAGGAACGAAAAACGAGCAGCAGATTCACCCTCTGAGTCGGGTACCAAGAAATGCAACGTAAGTCCTTGTAGATATGTCTCGATCGTTCTGATACGTCTTGAACAAGTTTAAATCGGTCGTGCTAGGAAAAATGACTAAAAACGTTGGGAAAAAACAGAGCATAGTTTTATATAAATCAGAAAAAGTTGGGAAAGGTGATTCAAGTGGCGTGCCGGCGAAACAATGTTTAGAAAAATTGGCAAAAATCAGAAAAGTCAGAAAAAGAGTAAAAAAAACACATGAACATATTTTGGGAAAAGTTGTAAAAGTTGGTGAGTCCGGGATGCGAAAACCCCAGTAAAAGTTATTTTTATATTTGACAACCAATAAAACTCTAACATGTCTCAACACTCTCCGATGTACTCGATACCAAAAATGTCTTTTTTCTCAAAAAAAAAAAAAACTGTTGATTTCGCTACTAGTGGTACCCGGGGAACTTTTGCAACTTTGGAGTTGAATAACTTTTTTTGTTTACGAGCAATTTAGCTGTGTTTACGTGGCATCTTTACAAATTCATTTTTAGTACGAACGACTCATTTTTCAATGTAAAAGCAAAAAAACCTGGTCGAGACTCCAAAATTTTTTTTATCACGGGATCCAAGAAGTTTTGAGGCGTCCAAACAAATTTTAACTCCAAAAAAATTTTTTCTCCGATTTTTTTACCGGGAAATCCACGAAACTTTAGATTCCAAAAAAAATTTCTTACCGGAGTGTCCAAGAAATTTTGAAAAATTCATCTATCGGCTTGAAATTTTTGCATAAATTTATCCTTTCAATGAACTTTCGAGATTTTTAAAGCATTTTTTTGTGAGTATTTGAAATTTCATGTAAAGGCCGATATCTGAATAGAAAATCGATTTTGAAGCGTAAAAATTAAGTTCGAAACTCAAAGCTTTCTTTGAGCTTACATTGAATTGAGAGAGCTTTTAGCGAGAGTTTCAAATTTTAACTGAATGAATTGAATAAAAATATTCGATTCCAAATTACAGAAGACCCTCGTTTATCCGGCCCTCGATCAACCGAGCCTCCGTGTTATCCGATCCGTGTATGCTCGGATAACACGGAAAAACTCGGATAAAACGGATGAAGCCGCTGTGCTCTTCGGTTGCGAGCTAAAAATTTACAGTTGGCCTTCAACAATCAATGAAAGAACATTGCCATTTTCGAAATTTCATTTCTTCCGTGTTGTCCGAGTTTTCGATTATCCGAGGTACCTCCTCCCCACATTACCTCGGATACACGAGGTTCTTCTGTATATAAAATGTCATGTTAATTTTAAGCTTTCAATAAACTTTCGAGATTTTTAAAACTTTATTTTGGATAGACTTGAAATTTTGTAAAAGGGCCGTTATTTGAATAGAAAATTGATTTTTAAACGAAAAAAATTAAGATCGAAACTTAGAGCTTTCGCTTCGCTTTTATTAATTCAGATGAGCTGTCTGCGAAAGTTCTATATTCCATTTAATTTTAATGAATGGGATAAATACAAAATTCCAAATTATATAAAATGTCATTTTAATTTTAAGCTGTTAATGAGCTTTCGCGATTTTTGAAGCTTTATTTTGGAAAAGTTAAAATTTTGTTAACAAATCGTTATCGGGATAGAAAATAGATTTTAAAACGTACAAATAAGGTTCGGAAAATAAAACTTTGTGGGAGCTTTTAAGTTTTAACAGAGTTTTTGTACGAAATGTTTAGTTGTGATATTTTTCTATTTTTCCTCAACTAATTCATAAACTTTCTGCATTATTACATTTTTTTGAATCCGAAGAAAATTATCGGAAAATTCGGATCAAATTTCGCGATGTCCGTTATCCAAATTTCTCGGTGAAAATTTTAAAAATTCAAACATTACCAACGGGCAGGGATTTCTTATCGAGCGTATAAAAAAGTGAGGCGGCTTGTTATTGTTAATTTGAAGTGATGAACTTATCCTTAACTTATACAATTTTAATCTTAAACAATTAAAAAAAATATATCAATTTGTAATTGATATTTAAAACAAAGTATACGCTCCCACATACACCCATCCCTGCATTTACACCGTTTATTAGAAAAACAAATTTTAATTGAGTGTAAATGTAGGAATTTGTGTAAATACATATAATACTTTCTATCAATTACGTTCAATTGATTATACAGTTTTTTATTACGGTTAAAATCAATGACTATCGGCATTCATAATATGAATAATATCAATTGAATTATTGAAGATAATTATTTTCTATTAAAAAAATAGGTTACAGAAAAGTGAAGGAGGTGTTCTTGGCCTTTTGTAAATTGTAAATTAGAAAGAATTAATAAGAAAAATTTTTCTAAAAGGCAACTATCCTCACGCATACGTAACTGCGTTGTGTGTAAATTACCCGTTGACCTAATCTAGTACATTTATTGCAAGACCTACATTTTTTTTACATGAAACAAAGGAAAAAAAATTAATTAAAATCAAGCAAATCGACAATTTAATAATTTTACCAAATGAATATGTAATACGTACGAGAAATAAATAATTTCTACGGAATTTAAAATAAAATTGTATAATTGCATATATAAAATCGATTTTTAAAACAAGATTTGCGTGTATCGTTACGTGTTACGTTACTACACAATTCTGTTCATTATGACATTACTGTTACTCCTTCATTTCTGCCGTCGCATCGTCGGTCCTACAACGTTCATATTTTGGTAGAACGGAAAATAAGCGCTCGCTGTGTATTTATAGCGTGACAAATTTAAATTTTAAAAAAATTGAATAAAAAAGAAAAAAAAAACCTTTAAGTAATATTTTCCATAAAATTTATTTTTTTTCCTCCGTTCAATGTCTTTTAATAAATTTTATAAGTCGATCCGAATTTCTCATATATACAGAAAATTGTGCGATCGCAATTTAAGAAAAATAGCCAGTCGACCAGAAACATGTAAATATTACGGTTTTTAATGGTCAATTTTTTTTTTTCAAGAATTTCTGGTATTTTTATTTTTAATGAACGTGGATCAGATTGAATTTCAATATATTTATAATGAGCGATTATAATGACCCCTCCTTGACCCCCTCTCTAGTGTCTACCTCTCTCGATATCAATACTTTCAAATTGGCGATGAAGTAATCGATTTTGGATATTGTATGGATATTGATTTTTATCAATTCTCAGATATAACCGAACCGGTTTTTATTCAAGTGAAACCAATAAACAATGGAAACTCGTACTTTAGGGAAATACTTTAAATATGATAATTTGTTTCCTTAATAATTTCCTAACAAATTGTTGCGGTTATTTAACCGGAACATATTTGGTTTTGTCACGTGTGAACTTAAATACACTTTTAATGGAGCAAAGAAAGAGAATTCATCCAAAAACAACTCGCGGCTATTGGGAGAGGGAAACGATCATTAGACTTTCATGACAATAAAAATATAGTCCTGAAATATTAATAAATTAATAATTATTATAAGTTAATGAAATTTGTTATTTTTAAAAATAAATTAAATAAAATCAATGCAAAAATATTCATTTTATTATCTTTTTAGTCAATTGGTATTAGGGCTTCTCAAACTAAAATGTGCTAAAATCGCAGCCGGGATTTCCCGGGAAAGGATTTGCTTTCCCGGGATTTCCCGGTTATTTTACGTTCTTTAAAACAGCATTATCGTGGTATAATAGGCCGTTTTTGAAATCTTGAAATCTTTTGAATCTTTACTTTGACATTTGACAGAAACTGAGACGAAACCGAGAGAAATTGACATTTTCATTTGCAAGTAATTTTGAT